>APFE031621995.1:257979-283813 GCA_000404065.3 Pinus taeda
TTTGCTCAATTCATAAAGAGTGATATTAGCCCTAGTCTTTTTCATGTCATCAATAATATTGTAGTCCATTTCATCCGACACTATTAGTGTTCTTGATGGAGGTGTTTGATCTGGTTGGACTGGGCTAGATTGAGTCACCTTAGCAGTCATTTTCTTTGTTGCGACTTTTTCTTTTACTGTAGGGCTTGCGCCCTTATGCTTAGGGGTAGTTTGGGGAGGATCAAGTTGGTTTTTTCTTCGTGTGCTAACTGGAAATGCTTCTTGATCTTCTTCTTATGGGAGGATGAAATCCCACATTCCTTGTAGTTCCACAACTTCTTCATCATCGGTTTGTCCTTCAGTGGTTCTCTATTCTTCTTCCTCTTCTTCGGATTCGACATTTGAGATAGCGTTGGGTGGTTTCGCATCCATTGAAGGGCCTCTTTTAAAAGTTCTGTAGGGCTTTTTCGAAGAAGTTTCTGCCACTTGTTTTTTTATGTTAATCATCTCATTGGACATGGTCTTTAATACCTTCTGCAACCCTTCTAAATCAAAAGGATCTTTCGTTTGTTTCTTCTTGGGGTCTTCCTTGAAGGTGATCTTTTTAGATTTGTGTTCTTCGATCGCAGATATTTTTTCCAAGGCTATGACGCGTTTCTCTACTGCTATTGCCTCTGTTAGGTTTTCAACTAAACTTGTTTTATTCGCCCTATCTACGAAGACTGCTAAGTTTGATGGTAAGGCTGTGATATACCATTCACATCGTACTTCTTCGCTAGGTTGGGAAGCAATGGGGATTTTGTTGTGGATCTTATTGAATCGTAAATTGAAATCTTTGATGGGTTCTCTAGCTTCAGCTTTAAGATTGGATAAGTCACTGATTAACATTGCTGTTGATCTGTCATCACCAAATTTGGTGAGGAATTGATTTTGAAAGATGTCCCAACTCGTTATAGACCTGTAAGATAATGAAAAGTACCATGACCCAGTTTTTCCTTGCATTGCATAGGGAAAAAGCCGGACAACAACATCTTCGTTGGTAACTCCATTGAGATTGACAGAGAGCATGAAATTGTTAATGTGCTCTTCAGCTAGCATGCCTGCTTCAGGGTTGAACTTGGGTAGCCATTTCTCAGGATGGGCTGGTATTTGGCTTAGGGGTGGAGGCATTAAAACCGCTCCAGGGTTGTTCCATGGAGATTGGGCCATTTTTGAGCTGCTGGTAATTGCAAGTGTAGGGGATGATCCTTGAGGATGGGAAGATGAAGTTATTATGATCTTAGACGATTGTGGAAGAGGGGTTGTGGAAGGTGGATGAGTGGTTTGGAATGAAGATGTGGGTAGTTGAATTCGCGGTGAGGGGGTTGAGATGGATGATGTAGATGAAAGAGTCTCACTGTCAGAGTGCAGTGATGTTTTCCTTGCTCTTTTCCTGGTGGGAAGAGGGAATTCAGTTGGTTGGATGTCAAATTTTCCACTCTTTAACCTGGTCAGGGGATGAGCAGGATTGTATTGCGAAGTCACGCTGCTTTGAGATTTATCAGACCCCAGTGTACAAATAGAAAATCCCTGGAGTTTGTGAATAAGAGTTTGAACTTCAGGGGGTTCAATGGTGGATTGGTCTGAAATATTAGGGTATGTAGCAGTGGTTAATATTCGACCGACTTCTGATTCTGAATTTAAATGTACTAAGGAAGTCGGGGAAGTTGATGAGGGTGATTTTCTCTCAGAATGGTATTTAGATTCTGATTTAGGTGCCATTCATAGTTCAGGCCCTCCTTCTAGCGCCAAATATGTTGAAGCCCCGAAAATTGGGTCGACAACAAGGGGGATACCCACCCGGTCCAGACCTTTGTTGGCAGCTCCTTATCCGTTTGGTATAGTGGGTCCGACTGGGGATAACGGGACCAGTTTCCCGACCTTGGGTGTGTGTGTGTGTGTAGAGTTGGACTATGCTGATCTAAGAGAAATTTAAAGCTAATCTAATTCAGACTCTTTAAACTAACTCTATGTTATTGTAATCTAATGAGAAACAACACATCTAATCTACACTAACCCTGGGTGTATATCTTCCATTATGCGATCTAAAAAGATTTCGAATAATAACTGGTAATAAAGATCATTCAGCTATTATAAGATAGATAATCATTAAAGATAAACTACTTTGCATAAGAAGTTAAAGGAAAACAGTTGTGAACAGCAATCGCATAATAGTATTCATATGTCAGATACAAACAATATGACTCCACCGTACAAAAGTGCCAAATGATAACCCATACATTCATACAATGACATATAAACAACTGAAACTATAAATCACTTAAAGAGCATAAGCAGGAATAGTCAAGAGATAAAAGTACCATTTATGACGGGTTCCACTCATAAGCTTCAAGCAACAATGATTTATCTCTCTTTGCTCTAACATCTACTAAGAGTACAGAAGTGCAACATCAGTAGCAGATATCAAATGCAAACATTAATAAACCTTGATCCATCCATTCATCAAAACCACCTCCAAGGGCGCAAAAGTGCATGTTCTGGGGACAAGTTTTTGACAAATCTCCAGACCCTTCTCTAAATGCCTGAGAAGGGTTTAAATACTGCTAGCTAATTAACTTGATTACATAAATTTAGGATCTGGTTTTCAAATGAACGTCCTTTTGATAAAGAAAATTGTTTCTAAAATTAAATCTGACTCTGAACTATTTCTGTATTTTCTCCTTAGTGCTGTAAGCGTGCAGCATTCGTCTGAGAAGAGTCAGTTGGTTGCCTTCCCCTTTCGTGTGTGCTAAAAAAAAATAGAAGTAACAAGAGTTGGCACCACTTTTTGGTAAACTATAAGATATTTTAGAGAATCTCCCGCTGACTGGGTGTATACTTGGTAATAACTCAAATTTCCCTCCGACTGGTTCTACTTTTGCTATTTCGGTTTCTATCTTTGCGAATGACTTGATGAGTTAAAAGACTTTACTTTCTGAGCAATTCTCTGCATTGAAAACTGCCTCCGTTCTTCGTGGCGGGCTTTTCTGGTGTGTAAGTTTCAGGTCTTTTTAGTGATCATGATGCTTTTGTGCGCCTTTGATTCTGAGCTTCAGATGACCTATTGGTCATTAGCATCTATTGAGTGATACTTTGGAATCTGTAGTTCTATCCCATGCGGCACCCATTTCTGAAGAGATCTCTTCTGTGTTCTCCGAGCATTGGCACTTTCCCATTTTCCTTAGATGTTTCCTGCGAAATTGCTCCATGTTATCTCCTATTTTATAGTTTGCGTAAAGGAAAAGAGTAATGGAAATAAAGATTGACATGAAAGCTTCAGATCTTATGTGTGCATAATTATGACATTCAAAGTGAAATGACTTCTTAAAAAAACAAAAAGCAGCCATTCGTACATTCATTAATTTCCTTTTTTAAGGCGCGCGTTTAATTTTGATTAATGGGCAGCTTTCCTTTAATACCGCGCCGAGGAAATTCGCGCTCATCGCAGATCACAAATCACATATTTGTGTTATTGTGTGCCACTTTATGCGATGTTGCGATATGCGATGTCGCACATTGACCGTCGGAGATTTCTTAAGTTTCTTATTTAAGGGCTCTTATGGTGAATGTGATGCGATGAATTTCGCATCGTTTCTTCGTAGTTTGTTATGCCCATAAAAGAAATGTTTCCTTGCTTTGCTGCGATAAAATTCTAAGGAAAAACAAAAATGTTCATAGAGATTTTTGTTTGAATTTTTTACTAAGGGTCCCCTATTTGCTTGGTGTTATTGCTAATATCAAACAAAGAGGGGGGTTGTTGGTGGCCACACCAAAACCCTAGTGAAGGATCGAGCTATACGGAGCCAGTCCGCGACTATGAGATTGATGATGATCTAGAATATATCTATAACCTAGCATCATGAGACCAAGACTAGGTAAATCCCATCACAGATGGATGGATTACATGGGAGTGCGAGAGCTCCTGCACTTCAGATTTTGAAGATGAAATAGAATGTTGGAAGAATCGGTTACATGAAGTAACTACACTTGCAATATGATGACCAAGTCGCTACAATGCGTGTCGATAGAAGTAAAAGATCTGCCTACTTACAATGGTCTAAATGAGGTAGATACCTTCTTGGACGCATTTGAAAGGGAGGTGTCAGAAAAGAAATGCTTCCAGGCCTTAGACTAGGTATTGTGTGCTACACCTGCGAGATGGTGGGGTACACACAAAGGAAGCTTTGATTATTGGTGCGAATGTAGGAGAATGATGTGAGTATGATTTAGGAAGCCTAAGGTGTGACTGATAGACAAGTATGATGGACATGATGATCTGCGCGCACATCTAGCCAAGTGGACGTAGGCCTATGGAGAAAAGCCACAACCTGAGTGGGTGCACCAGTTTTGTCATACCCTAGATGTTATACCAATGAACTGGTATATAGAAACAGAGCTCTGCCATGGGATAGGTGAATGGAGTATCCTACGTGAAGGGTTCATGATGACCTTCAGTTTTGAGGATGGGTGGGACAATATTGATGAAGCACTACAAGAGGTAAAAGTAGGCATCTTTAGGATACCATAAGAGTTGGTAGACTTGATTAAGCCTGAATTGGCGACTCAGCTGAGTCGCACGCTGGAATGTCATAATGTAACTATTGAAGAGGAGGATGAGGATCCGTGGAATATTAACATTCCAGAAACATAATGCCATTACAAGGTTCATGGACCACAGATTGAGAACCCTAATATAACCGCGCTAGTGAAAACTAAGTAAACATTGGTACAGAGGCAGAACCCAAATTCACAAATATCAGGGACTATTGGGATGACATGATAGTGGATAAGGTCGTTAAATTACTCCATGAATATCAGGACTTATTCCAGACCAAGTTTACAGATTTGAAAGGAATAATCAAAGATCTAGGAGTAATGAAGATCACGTTAAAACCCGACGCGAAACCATTTAAGCAGAGGCCTTACTGCTTAAATCTGAAATACAAGGAGAAGGTCCATGTAGAACTAGAAAAAATTCTCACAGTAGACATCATTGAGCTTATGGAAGAATCTAACTGGGTAAGCCCAATGGTGGTACAAGAGAAGAAGCAGAAGGATGAGATAAGGATATGTGTGAATCTTAGAAAATTGTATGATGCTTGTGTGCATGATCCATTCCCAACTCCATTCACAGATGAAGTGTTGGACAATGTAGGAGATCAGGAAGCATATTCTTTCACTAATGGCTTCTAGGGGTACCACCAGATCAAAATCGCGCCATAGGATAGGAGCAAGACAACCTTCACGACTGAGTGGGGTTTCTTTCAATATAATGTCATGCCGTTTGGATTGAAGAATGCCACAGCTATCTTTTCATGTGTGGTTGTTGCGGCATTCAAGGAATATATTCATAAGTTCTTGGAGGTCTATTTTGATGACTGGACTATATTTGGGTTGGTTAAGTGCCATGTAGCGAGCTTGTGCTTGATGCTGGATACCTGTCGAAGATACCAAATCATGCTCAACCTCAAGAAGTGTTTGTTCCTCATTCCTTTTGGGAACCTATTAGGGCATGTGGTTTGTAGACAAGGGCTGATGGTAGACCCCACAAAGTAGTGATTCTAAACTTGGAAGCACCGAGAAGTGTGAAACAGTTGTGCGCCACTCTGAGACATACAGGATATTACATAAAGTTTATCAAAGGCTATGCCTAGATCACCGTGCCAATGGAAAAATTGTTGGAGAAGGATGTCACGTTCTGCTGGAACGATGATTGTAAGAAAGCCTGGATATATTGAAAGAAAAGATGGTCACCGTGCCAATTTTAGTCTTCCCGAACTGGAAGAAAGAGTTCCATCTACATGTTGACATGTCATGTATAGCGCTGGGGGTGATACTGACGCAAGATGGCGGAGAAGGCTTGGATCACCCTATCACGTTCGTAAGTCACAAATTAACCAAAGCAGAGAAGAATTATTCCACCACTGAGCACGAGGGACTATCTATGGTATATGCATTCCAAAAGTATCGACACTACTTTCTAGGAGGCCACTTTAAGATGTATAAAAATCACTCTGCGCTAAAGTACCTGGTCAATAAGCCTGTATTGGGGGGCACATTTGTAGATGGCTTTCATTACTCCAAGAATATGATTTTGAAGTTGTTGTGAAGCCTCAACAATTGAACGCGGGACCAGATCACCTCTCATGCATCAAAGACAAGGGAGGAACCCACTAGTTTGGAGGAAGTATTACCTAACGCGCAGCGCTTTGCTATGCGAATAGAGGATGGACATTTTTAAGATATAATACACTTTCTAACAACTGAAACTACACTGAAATGATACTCTATCCAACAGAAGAAGGAATTAGTGTGTGTGCGGTAGATTTCTCTATCATTGTTGGGCATCTATATAAGATGGGGAATGACGAAATACTGTGAAGGTATGTACCTATATTTGAATGAAGCAACATCCTCATGGATGCTCACGGGTGCAACACAGGAGGACATTATGCGAGAAGAGAAACCACACAGAAGATTTTACGCGCTGGGTTGTGGTGGCTAACCCTTCATCAGGATTCAAAATCATATTGCAAGGCATGTGATGTATGTCAGTGGACAGGAAGGCCATCATGGAGGGATGAAATGCCTTTGAATTCACAAATGATGTTTCAACCTTTCAAAAAGTGGGAAATAGATTTTGTAGGACCTATTAAACCTCAAGTAAAGACAGGCGCGAGGTATATTATCACTATGACGGAGTATCTGACTCATTGGGCAGAAGCGTAGCTAGTGGAGGATTACATGGGCACGACTTCTGTGAAGTTTTTATTTCAACATGTACTAATGCGATTTGGATGTTCGAAGATCTTGATGAGCGATCATGGTACACACTTCCTGAACGAAGAAATCCCCGCACTAACAGAAGAGTTTCAAGTGTATCACCAGAAGATCACACCGTATCACCCATAGGATATCAGAATAGTGGAGGTGTTCAATAAAGTCCTTGAAAATGCGTTGACCAAGGTATCAAATGCACATCAAATTGATTGGGACCTATGTGTACCTGCAGTGTTATGGGCTTATCGGACAATGTGCAAGAAACTAATGGGGTAGACACCTTTTAGACTTGTCTATGGAGTGGAAGCCATAATGCCTATGGAATATATCATGCCTAGTTTTTGCATAGTAATGCTCACAGGTATGACGAATCATGGAGCCCTGGAGGAGAGGCTCGTGCAGCTGGAAGAGCTTGAAGAAGAATGATTTTTGGCAGGATTCCACCATTAGGTCCAAAAGCAGTGCGAAAAGGCTTGGCACAATCAACATATTAAGCTACGCACATTCAAAGTAAATAATTTGTTGTTTTTGTATGATATTAAGTTTTATAAATTCTCAGGAAAGTTCAAGATGCACTAGTTAGGGCCATATATTATTAAGGAGATTATAGATGATGGAGCGATACAATTGGTAAAGTTGAATGGCAATCCCTTCCCAGGAAAAGTGAATGGCAGTCATCTAAAGCCATACATAGGTGGCCCAGTCACCTGACTAGCCGATTGAAGCACAATATTAGCGCTCTAGGTAGCTGAAAGGAGGCGTAGGACTATAAACTACTCTACCCGGGAATTGTGCAATGACAGGACTTCACGTAGTAGTGAAGTGTCGCAGGGTCTGCGACAGTGTGAAGACAGTTGTGCTGGTGCGTAGGTCTGCCAGAAAGTGACCATTACAGTCACTATTCACGATGTGATGCTTGGTTTTAAGCCAAATGGAGTGGGCAGTAGGCATTTAAGGCGAACTTTATGGGCTAGATTGTTGAAAATTTATCACTAATCTAGCATTAATGGACCGAATGTGGGGGGAATAGTCGAACTCAAATTCGAAAGGTGCTATAAATTACAAGTGGTTGTCCAGCAAACAACACTTGGAAATTTGAGAACTGAGTTGTTGCGTGCTCAGGTATTCATGAACCGAGACTTATTCGATATTTTGAAAGAAAATTCATTTTTTTAGCAATTACCAGAGACACTAAGAGAGTTGTGGAATAACACTATGTCAGCACCCGAAGAAGTCATGGACACAAGAGTAGTGATAGCCAAGGAAGCCACACAGGAAATTGCGGAAGTAGAAGCCCCAGAGAGCGCCAGAATATTCGATCGCATCCCTAAATCACCACGCACGCTGAGACCCAAGAAAGATAAACATGCCATGACATCACTACGCATCTCACCCGGAAATCCACTGAGGACCAAGCTCACATTGCAGTAAAAAGGGAAGGCCATTAATCTAGAGGCTGATGAGGAGGAATAATTTGAAGAATTCCTAGTGGAGGAGGAGGATGTAGAGATGGAAGTCGAAACCTAGGGCGCGGACCCTATCACCAGGGTGTTGGAATATGTTCCTCCACAAAAGGGTAAAGCTAAGGTTCCAAAGGATATAGATGAGATCAAGAGCTCTCTACAAACCCCTCTACTCTCAAATGATATCATTCTTGACGGTGTGCACTTGGGATGGGTTCCCGTATTGAAATTTGAAGATTGGGACCTCACAAACCATGAGAAGTTCCTAGATTTAGTGACTGTGAAGCTAATGTGTCAAAAGATAGACGCGCCAGCTAGAATGATAGAGTTGGAGCCACACAAATGGCTCAAAGGTGTTGAGAAAGTAGGGTTGCTAAACCCTCCAGGTGGCACATTACCACTGTGCCCAAGTGACCATTTTTGTCATCAGGCAGTTTCTCTGCTTGGTGTATGATGGGTTCTTATGGCTAGAGGAGCCCATCTCCATTACAGACCATCTAGTTCACCGGATTACACGGCTACATTGCGTAAGGGAGGACCCAACAAATATTTTAGAGGGAAAAGGTAGCAATTTGGCCCTCATGGAGGAAATGAAAAATAAGTTTAAGTTGGAGAAGAAGAACTGAGGGTATGCCATCTCCAACATCAACAACCCTGTCGTCAAGGTTGCAACACAGATATTGGCAGGAAAGGTGATGCAAAAGTACCCTGTGGATGAGGTGCCTGCACCTGTGGTTGGACTAGCAGCACAATGTGCAGAAGGGGTCCAATTCAACTAGGAAAACTATATATGCGGTGAGTTCCTTGCAAACTGCCACGAGGCACAAGAGCAGGGAAAAACATTTCATTATGCATGGCTCCTATTGTCGATAGTACTGGTGGCATGGGAGCTACCTAAAGATAGCCAGTTCTCATCGATCACGCATGACTTTCTAGAGGCAGCAAAGTACAATTTGCTGTGGGGACCAGGACACGTAGAGGATAAGGGAGAGAAAGATATTTTGGGTGGTTATGGAAATGAACATCTGGAAGGGGATAAATCACAAACCACGATTATTGCCCACAGTCTACAACAGTTTGCAAAGCTTTTCGGAGTTCAAAGCCGACTTCCACCATGTCATCAGGGTGCGAAAGGACCCTATGAAGATGTGGCATGAGTTACCATACTTGGCAACTGATGATGTAATTTTCGTGGTCCTTGAGTCTTTGCCATAGGAGTGGCGCACTCCGGCTGACTCCACGGTGGAAGCAAAGAAGTTTGTCGCATAGCGGAAGAACGAAGAGACAAAATTACGGATGGAACAACTAGCGAAAAAGTGCAGGAAAGAAGAAGCAACGACTAAGGCCCAAGCAGTGCACGACATTGTGAAGTTCGCAAAATAGCAGCAGAAAATAGCAAAAGAAGAGCATGAAGGATAGAAGTCACCTTCACCCGAACCGCAAACAAACACAGAACAAGGTGGCGTGGACCTGTAGACAACGTCCACCCAAGTCAAGCATCTATGACCACAAGAGAAAGTAGGACCGCGAAAGAAAACAAAGGCCTCGAAGACATCTTTCGACCCTATCAACCTTTCTGAAGGGGACTTGCATGATATCGGTGAAACAGTGAGGGATGTCACCACAGAGGCCCTTCAATAGTTTGAGCAACAAAATCAGTTGGTATTGGGGGCTCTCCAGACACAAACATAGGAGTTGCAGGTGAACACTCCATAGGCTGGCACATTGTCCACTAGCCTTGCAGTCAGCACCTCAGCTGCTGAGGAAATGTTTCGCGCCAAGATGACCAACACAATAGTGCCACGAGATGGATCACTCATCGTAGAGAATGAGGCCGATAGGCCTATGGTTAGTAGTTTGAAAGGGGTCGGGTTAAACATGGTTGTGCTCCCTCAGGAGACACTCTATATTTTGCAGGATGGAGTCATTGTAGAACTTCAAGCCAGGGAGAGTCACACTCTATGGGTAATGAGCAAGTAGCACATCAACATTGCACAGTTGAGCCTACAGTGCAATGAGGCAATGGAGTAGAACAAACAGATAGTGCAAGTTGTGGAGGAAGCCTACTAGATGATCCTAGAGTTGGCCTTCCAAGTAGAGGAACTGGTGGAGGCACGCCTCTGAAATTTAGCCACAAGGGTGTGCAACGCAAGAGCATAAATGGCCAGGGTTCAGCTAGAGCTAAACCTGCATATAGCAGAACTGTAGTTTAAGGCTTAATCTTTAACTCCACAGGAATTCAGAGAACAATGTACCACCGTGGTCACAACAACAATGGTGATGGTTGATAGTGTAGTGACAGAATCCATGAAATTGTTCGAACAATCATTCAAGGTCCTAACCACCCTGCAGGAAGACTTGAACATAAAGCACCTAGAGATAGAGGTGTGCGAGCTGCAACATAGGTATGATGAGGTAAAAGGCACCACACAAACAATTTTACTTACACATAGGCTTGCAAGGATGCAGCAGGAAAAGGCGCTCAAGGAGTAGGTGGATGTTGCTCGGCATAAAGAGGTAGTTTTGAAAGTGCACCTGCAACCATGGATCAATGAGGCTTACACAATTACAGCCTCCATTGAAGCAAAGCTCATGAAAATCCAAGCAACTCAGGAGAGGATTTAGGGTATCAGTTCAACAATAGTGATCACTAAATAGCATGTAGAGGAAGTCTAGTAGGTAGCCGCTCAGTGCGATGCCGAACTTGCAGTGATCCAATCAGAGTTTGGAGGTCTTCGTGCTAAGATCTCCACACCTGTAGAGTGACTTGAGGGCAAGTCACAATCTTTGTGTCGTGGGCCTGTTTGGTGCGAGATCCCCCAAGGGCAGTTTTGGGGCTAAGAGCCCAGATTTTGGTCCAACTTTGTAATTACAATGCAAAGACTCCTCATTTTGTGGGCGTGGAGTGCATAACTGTTAAAGAGTCATAAGGTTGTATGCCTTTATTTTGGTAATGTAATGTTGGTTGTAGAAGATCTACCCATGGTTCTTGGACCATGGAATTGTATAAATAGAGCAAAGCTCTAAGTAGTCAAAGGCATCCAATCTAATATAATCTAAGATAAGATAATGGACATGTATGCGATATAGTTCTGAAGTGTAAGTCTAAGTTTTGAGTCATAGCATAGGTAGAGGCTCTGCAACTGAGTGCACAAAGGCCTAGTAGTCCGCAGCTAAGTGTGCGGACCCCTGCTGCTGAGTGTGCAAGGCGAGTTGAGTCTATAATCATCTAGAAGTATTAATAAAGAGAAGTTTCTATCATTTCTGCATCTTTATTTCTTGTTTATGCATCTGTTATATTGGGTATGAATTTCACTTCTAATGCTTATATGATACGTGAATGTGTATGATTGTGTTGGTTAAGTGGACACAAGGAAGAACATTTGTTTACGTGAAGATAATTAAGATATGTCAATAAGATAAGTAAGTTACTTAAGCAAAAGCATCTCAGCCCCAGATTAGGGTTGCATGAAAGTTGAATATAACATTTCACGAAGGTACTAAAGGAAAGAACAAGGTGCGAAGGTAGGTCTAGTTGGAATAAACTGACATCACATCCATCTCAAGGGTGCGGAAACATGGTTCCAACATCCCCCCATATTGCTTCAGGTGAGACTTCAGTACACACTCCGCGGGTTAATGCCGAAAGGGCCAATAGTGTAGGGATTGGTTTGGCTAACTAACTCTGAACCTGGGTCAGGCCCCCATAAGCAAACAAGAAGTCAGATAAACTTTCCTAGTTGGTAGGGTGGCATATTCAATTAGGTGGTCCCATCAAGAGAACCAAAATTGAGCCACTGTACCAAGTATTCTTGTTGTTGTTGTTCAGTTTATGTAAATTTCTATAAATCATTTTCTTTACATGTTTTAGTGTTTTTAATATGTTGTAACAAAAATATATACATTGAGTTGTAAATTATCTTTCTTTTATGCTGTGAATTTATGTGAAATTTCAATTTATGGTTTGAGGACCTCAGGATGGGTCCTCACATATGGCCTAATTTCCCCATTTCTACTACCATTATAAAGTAGGAAGGACACGCTTGGGAAAGAAGTCATCAAGAATAAGGCCCTAGTTGTGCTTTGTAATGAATTAGTATTCATCACACTAAAATTTCTTCTTAAGTTCAACCGCTAGGAGCTAAAATCAAGAAATGTCATTAATCAAGGGCTTAGTCATCATATACCCCTTATGTCATGCCTTAAGGTCAAGAACAAGGGGTCTCTTCTGGAGACATACTTTAATATAAATGAAGAAGTGACCACCAAAGACAATGGGAGTTAAAGAGAGGCCAATCTAGAGGTAACACTCCTTTGATGTAAAAATGTCTCAAGAGCCTCATAAGATTTTCAATTGCTCTAACAAATCTGCCAACAATATTAACATAAGAATGAGTAAGAAATAATGATTAAAAAGAAATTCCTTGCAAATACCACATTCTAAGTGGTAGGGCTTGGCTAACCCAAAATCCAAAGAGGAGTTTCCAAGGCTCCTAACTAGGAAATTTGATTCATATATTTGACACACAACCCCCTTGTATGTAGGATGGCTTTGATGATACTCAAGCCAAAAAATCCTTAAGAAAAGTAATTGAGCTCACAATTGAATTTGTGAAATCTTATGATGTAGTTAGGCTTGGTCCATAGAAAATTCATGAGGGTATTTTCCAGGAATAGGTTACCTTCAAAGGCACCCAATGAGATGAATAGAAAACATGTGGTGTGACTAATACTTTGTTAGATTTGAACTTATAAGATTGAGTTAATGATTAAATGATCCTTTTATCAATGTTATTTTCCACCCTTAAGAAAACAACCACCCAAGAGTCCCAATGCGACCTTTGAAAGGTGAAACCCAAAAAGTTGAATATCTTGTCCAAATAAATCTAAGTACAACTCTAAGATTCTAGCCAACAATGAAAATCTTAGCAACTAAAATTCACTCATGGGCTTCTTCTTCTTTTTTAAGAGCCAATGGCCATTTTTTAAAAATAATTTACCCAAATTTCATACAATAGAAGTATTTTACTATTAAAAATCACCAAAATTGTTCACAAACTATATAATGTTTTTCGAAATTTGAACATTTTTACAAAAACATGGTAAAACATTTTGTGATTGGAATTTTAAGAATTTAGTAAGATTTTAATATACGAATGAATCTTTAAAATTTTAGAGAAAAATAGGTCAATGTTTCTATTTGTAACACTCTTTCTTGGCCCACTAATGTTCCACCTCAAAATCACACAAAAAGTATTCAAACAATTTATAGTATTAACCCAAAAAATATGAGCCTTAAAAGTCACTCAGAAAGAATCATCACTAAACTATCCATTAATCATCACCAAATTGTTCATTACTCATTTGTATTGCATAAAAATTGGGAAATGATATCCATGGAATTAAACCCAAATCAACTTTGAAGCATAGCATTTACCCAAGGGCTTATTTAAGGGACAACCTTGCTTTACCCAACCAGTAACCTTACTTCTGTTGATGGATACTATTGTTGACATATTTAAAAAAAAAAGAGGTTTCAAACATTATAAGGATAGAGGGACCAAAGCAATGGTTTAAAGTATTGCCATATTAGAAGGCCATTTTTCTTGATTGTAAACCATCTCAAAGTCAATTGTAAGGCATCAATGTTGTAAGAAAATGTAATATTCCTTTATTATCAACGTTATATTTTTCTATGAAGGGTGTACAATGTGTAGCTGACTATGAAAATTATAAATTCTTACACTCCTACATATTCATTGATGTGTCAGGCCAGGAGTAACTCCAGTTTGGTAGAAAACCGATACGATTTATTTCATTAGGTAGCCATTGTTATATACAAAGAATGTGACTGCTCAGTTCATCTTCTTGATGAATGTTCACATTCCAAATTCACCCAATCGCAGAGGATTAGGTGTCAACATTCCCCCCCTTAATCTGAAGGGATGTTGGTGAGTCCAAGCATCGTTCTGAACCTTTCAAGCTTTTATCTTCCAAGCGCTTTGGTGAAGATGTCTGCAATTTGCTCATTTGTGGAACAATGATGGAGATGGATTGTTTTGGCCTCAACATGATGTCGGATCAGATGATATTTAGTATTTATGTGCTTTGTACAATCATGGAATTTTGGGTTCTTGGCCAACTTTATTGCAGAGGTGTTGTCAATCATGAGTGGAGTTGATTGTACTTGTTTTACCTGCAAATCTTCAAGAATTTTCCTGAGCCACACAATTTCTTTCATTGCTTCAGCTGCTGCCACGTATTCTGCTTCTATTGTGGAATCTACTGGAACGGATTGTTTGCATGATCTCCAAGAGACAGCTCCCGATCCAAGACTCATAGCATATCCTGAAGTAGATACTCCAGTTTCTTTGTCTCCATCGAAGTCTGAATCAAAGTATCCAATCAAGCTGAAGTCGTCCACCTGTGTATACTTGATTCCAAGGTCTTGAGTGTCTTTCAAGTACCTTAGAACTCTTTTTGCAACAGACCAATGTCCCTCACAAGGCTTTTGCATAAACCTGGAGAGGATTCCAACAACAAATGAAATGTCTCGTCTGGTAGTAGTGAGGTAGATGAGACTTCCTACAAGTTGTCTATATTTTGTTGCATCCACAAATTCCTTTCCTTCAATAGATGTGAGCTTTAAATTTTGTTCCATTGGAGTAGTGAAAGGATTGCATTCTATCATGCCAAACCTGTTCAACAAATCTCCAACGTATTTCTTTTGAGAAAGAAATATGGACTTTGGATGTTGGGTTACTTCAATGCCAAGATAGTAATGAACATAGCCCAAATCAGTCATTCAAAACTTTTCCCCAATTATTTCTTTATGGATGCAATGTAGCTTTCATTGTTCCCTGTCATTAAAAGATCATCTACATATACCACAAGATATACAACTGTTTTGCCAACTTTCTTGACAAATAAGTTGCATCATCAAGACCAAAATGATTGAAATTGAGTTTCAAAAGATGCTCAATTAGCTTTTCATACCAGGCTCGCGGTGCTTGTTTGACGCCATACAAGCACTTCACAAGTTTGCATACTTTATGTTCATGTCCTTTCACAGCAAATCCTTCAGGCTGGGACATTAAAACATTTTCTTTTAGATCTCCATTCAAGAAGGCAGTTTTTACATCCATTTGATGGACTTTCCAACCGTTCTGAGCTGCTAGTGCAAAGAGTGTCTGGATGGTGGCCCATTTTGCTGTGGGGGAAAAGTTTCCTCATAATCGACCCCTTCCTTCTATGCAAAACCTTTTTCCACAAGCCTAGCTTTGTGCTTGTCAAGTGAGCCATCAGCTTTGTACTTGTTCTTGTAGACCCACTTGCAGCCAATTGGTTTGGTTCCAAATGGAGTATCAAACCAGCTTCCAAGTGTTGTTCTTTATGAGGGCATCATACTCCTTTTGCATTGCTTCTTTCCATTCATCATGAGAAGCAGCTTCTTTAAAGGAAGTTGGTTCAAATCTGTAGACAAGTTCAATTCACAATCATAAGAAACATCCATATCAACAGGTGAATTAAAGTCATCTACATCACCTCCATTTTGCCGATTTGAATTTCTGGTTCCTGTTTTTCCAATTTCATCACGATGAACACTTTCAAGTGTCTTTGTCAGCCACTTTGGGGGACCTTTCTGAGATGGTCCAGGCTGCTCTGTTGATTGAGTTGGGAGTGAATCAAGATTGAGTCTCCCAATTCTATCAATTACATCACTTAAAGCATCATCCGTTGTTGGAGTTTCAGTCGGGGGAGAGTATTCTTCAGAAGAAGATTCCACATGTTGATCTAGTATAGGAATCCCCCCTTCCAGATGTGGAATCTGATTTTCAAATTCTTGAAATGATTTCATTTTTGCGAATCTATCCAAGTGATCAAGTTGCCGCTCAACAACATTGTCAGATTTGGATGATTCAAGAAAAATTACATCTCTAGATATAACAAACCTTTTATTTGCTTCATCATAGAGGCGGTATGCTTTGGAGGTGTTTGAATACCCCAGGAAGATACACTTACGACTTCTAGCACCAAGTTTGTTTCTATGTACCTTTGGTATCAAAGCATAACAGGTGGAACCAAAGATCCCGAGATGTTTTACCGAAGGAACATGTCCATACCACAATTCATAAGGAGTCTTGTTTCTTATAGCATCAGATGGAAATCTATTCTTTATATATGCAGCACATAGAACAACATCAGCCCAAAACATTATCTTTACATTTTTGAAGAAGAGCATTGATCGTACCATATTCAAGATTGTTCTATTCATTCTTTCAACTACACCACTATGTTGGGGATTATAAAGCACAGTTGTTTGATGTTTAATCCCATTTTG
Organism: Pinus taeda; assembly: GCA_000404065.3. NCBI lineage: Eukaryota > Viridiplantae > Streptophyta > Pinopsida > Pinales > Pinaceae > Pinus > Pinus taeda. The sequence goes on from APFE031621995.1 coordinate 274,582, forward strand.
GCGAAGATAGTGTTCAAATTCATTTGATGTATATTCTTTTCCATTATCAGTGCGAATAGACCCAATATGAGATTGTGCATCATTTTCAATCCATTTATGAAAATTCTTGAATGTTAGGAAAGCATCAAAATTGTTCTTCAATAAATAAACCCAACACATTCTGGTGTAGTCATTAATAAATGTCATGATATATTTATTTCCATTTGCAGAAGAAACAGGCATTGGACCACATAAATCTGAATGAATAAGTTCAAGCTTCCTATGTGCTCTTGAATGTGAGTCATGAAAAGACTGTTTCCTATGCTTTCCTAGAATGCAAGCATCACATTGCTTAAGTTTTCTAGGAATTGTAGGCAAACCAGCAACACCATTTTTCTTCAATAAGCGGAGGCTGTCATAGTTTAAATGTCCAAATCTAGCATGCCATAATAAACTTGATGGAAGTGTACCTTCTTCATGATGAGAAATATATGAGAAATGTTGTGCATGAGCAGATTTTCCTTGCAGTTTGGGAAGTCTTTCTTCTTCTATTCCCCTCATGACAAGTGAGTGATCAGATGATTTTCTCACCTCAAGCTTGCCATCAAACATATGAATGGAGTGACCTTGCTGGCGGATTTGGACCAAGGACAACAAGTTTCTCTTGAGCTGTGGGAGATATAAAACATGATCAAGAAGAAAGTCTGAGAGACCAGGCAGTTTAAGCCTGATTGTGCCAAGCCCTGATGGCTTGATTTTTGACTGATCTGCAAAGTATACTACTCCATCAAAATTGTCAGTGAAATCTTCAAAAAAATCTTTTCTATGAGTCATGTGACAGGTTGCTCCTGAATCAAGCAGCCAATCATTTTTCTAGGAAGCAAGTGAAGTATTAAACAAATCTTCATTTACTCCAATGTTACATTGTGCCTCAACATAGTGAGCAAATTCAGGTGCTTTACCTTTGTCTGTATCATCAGTTTTACCTTTCTGTTGGTTTCTTCTCTGCTCAATTTTGTCCCATGGTAGCTTGCATGTAGAGGCATCATGTGATCCATTTCTTTTGCAGCAAATACAATGTAAATCTGCCTTTTCTCCTTGAGAATGTCTGCCCCTCCTACCTCTGAAGTATCTTCCTCTTCCTCTTCGTCCACCTATTCCTCTTGTAGAATCCTGAGCACGATACTTTTCTTTATGAGCTAGGCATGCAGTCTCTTTAGAAGATTCAGGGACTGTCTTCTTTCCAAAGGCTTTTTCTCTTTCAGCAAACTTTTTCACAAGAGAGTCAAAGGTTATGTCTTTGAGATTTCCATTTGCTTGCAAAGACTCAATATAATTGGAGTATGTAGGATAAAGTGCCTTGAGAAAAGCAATAAGAGAGATATCCAGCTCAACTTTAGTGGATTTGATATCATGCATTATAGACTTTATTTATGCAAGAGCAAGAGGGTCATTATTTTGCAGTTCAAGAGTGAAGAGTTTAATCATAATTTGGACGACTTCAAGTGCAGAATGTGAGTCATAGAGCTCTTTCAGCTTTTGTAAAGCTTCAAAGGCAGTTGAACATGTTGAAATGTGACGACTCACCTCCTTATTTACAGATGCTACGATTAATGCATACGCTTTGCTGTTCTTGTTTTCCCAGATGGCGAGCTCTTTGTCTGATGTAGGCTTTTCTGGGTCACTGTCTCCTTCTCCGACACACACTCCTTTCCACAACTCATTGAAGATGAGGGTGTGTTGTATCATCCGGGACCAGTCAGGATATTTCTCCTTGCCAGTGAGAACTATTCCTATCATAGAGATGATTGAATGCATTCTGTAAAAAATTACTTCTGCTGATAAAAAACTTTTGCTGATAGACTAATACTTCTGATGGCAAAAAAATTCACTCTTATGAAGAAAAAAAAACTTCTGCTGCTATACAATCAAATTGTTCTCAAAGGGGTAAAAATATTTCAAAGTCTTTATGCACTATATTTTCTTCCAATGTCTCTGTAAAATATCCTTCATAACACCTCCCCGTTTTCTTCTTTTAAAAAACCATTCAATATAAATATATTTTTACAGCACCAACTTCCCAAAACTCCTCAATAACCATAATAATTTATATACCACCACACTTCCCTTATATTCCTTATAATAACAAACTCAAAACAAGGGATACGAATTCACTTAAACCAAAGAGGCTTTGACTTATTTACTTTAACGTGAAGGCTTGGAAGATATCATTCACCATACCATTAAAAATGTATCAGGCAACATTGTAAAACATTAGATATCAGGCAGCTTCAAAACATTCGTTGGATCGTATACCATAGTCAAACAGCGTTTCAATATTTTTAAACGACGTTTCAAATAAGCAGTGTTTCAAATATGTCAAACAGTGTTTCAAATATACCACTGTTCAGGCTCTCATACGGCTCTCAAGAATGCAGCTTCTACTCAGCTGATACCACGGCTCTCATACCACGACATTCTCCTTCAGGCGTTAACCAGTGTTCTCCTTCAGGCGTTAACCATACGTTCTCCAGCGTTCAGGCATTAACCATACGTTCTCCAGCGTTCAGGCATTAACCATACATTCTCCAGCATTCAGGCATTAACCATACACATTAATCCACGACTCTCATACGCATAGCACAACAACATTTCGCAGGAGTAATGCATTCAATGCAGCAATTCCAAATTCAAACGCACAATTCAACTGTCAGGAGTTAAAAACAAGGAATGTGATGCGTTAAACAGTACATACCAGCGTTCAGGTAGAGACATCAGATTATGGGACAGAGAGCAGAAGGAAGTGGATAGAGGATAGAGGAGTTACAAGGCACACTAAAAAAAGGAACTTGGGACCTGCGCTCTGATACCATGTCAGGCCAGGAGTAACTCTAGAAAAACTGATTCATTTATTCCATTAGGTAGCTATTTTTTATATACATGAATGTGATCGTTCAGTTCATCTTCTTCATGACTGTTCACATTCAAATTCTCCCAATCACTGAGGATTAGGTGTCAACAGAAATAATCCGCGGCCATCAATATCCACTTGTGTTGGCCGTTGGATGGTGGGTTTATTTCTCCTATGAAATCTAGTCCCCACTGTCTAAAAGGTTCTTCCACATGTACTAGAATCAGGGGGAGAGGAGAAATATTTTGCCTCTCAGCAAACACTTGGCACTTTTGGCACGACCTAACCTAGTGTTGACGTTCCTGGACCCGCTAACATGTCAGGGGATCTCCCAGGTAAGAAGTCCCAATTAGACCTTAGACCGTTTGGTGTAGGAGTCCAAACAGTGGGTCATATGGTAATGCCTTGACTGCGACTTCACACAGAGACAAGTAATATAACTTTGTTGGTAAAAATGGTGTGACATATGCAGTGAGCCAAGGAAGGTGCATGAGAGGTTCTAACACACGAGGGTTGAGATGAGTGCACCCCTTGGGAACCTGTGATAGCACGGAGTTAAGAAGGGAACACACGAGCAAAGATGCATCACAACATGGAAGGCAAGTTAGCTAGCGATCCAAAGTGATGGTTAAACCAACAACACATTTCAGAAATATTCATATTTACATACATAGAAAGCTGTAGATGCATGCATAAGAAAACATATACATATATCATTTAGAGTACACCAGATAGCATAGAATACAATACAACATATGCATGAAATGTGCTGGCTCTTGTTATATTAAGAAGTGTAAGTTCCAGTCATACAATACATCCATGTCCAACCACTAGTTTCGATAGTGGAACATTACAGGCACAACCACCTGCTCCTCCAAAGAGATGTACTAGCTCTGTGCAGTGGAGAAGCTAAGGCTCGTTACAATATTGTCCAAGCTCTTTCCAAGATAGTCTTATTGGAAGCTTGGCTGACGAAAAGCCTATACAATGAGTTATGAGGGACTATTTATAGCAAAGGGTGGGGTGACTCTTGAAATTCCCTTTTATGACAGTTCATCTACCCTCATGACTCTTCATCTACTCTATGATTGTTACATCCAACTATCGACACTTGAACTTACACTTGACAAGACGTTACATTACAATGCACATGTACCCATGTGAGACAAAAATGGCTTGAGAAATCCATGCTAGACATCACTATGACTTGGACAATTGTTGGAAGACCAACTCTTTGACATCTTCATTGTGGTTGACAGTAGCGTACTAATTCCAAGATTGGTAGTCTGCAATGGTGTCCATATGCTCCAAGGTTTACATCTTTCTGAAACCTAAGTCTTGCCTCCATAGCATCTAGGCACACTTCTCGGGCTCCTTTGTCTAACTTGTTTGAAAGCATGCACATCATTGTCTTTAATGTAGCCAGACCAGCAACATACTTGTGCATGATGTCTACACTGATGGGCAAGTCTGGGATGATGGCAATGTGCATCGACTCGTCAAAGTACGAGTCAATCTCTAGTCGGACATGTGCCTTTGTCTTCACCTGGGTGAGAGTCCCAATAGATGGTATCACATGTGCGCACACCACAACATCCATACTCTTGAATACACGTGCATGGGAAGCCTTTATACTAGTGATGAGCTGCGAGAGCTCTTCATAGTTTCAGATCTGACTCTAGATATGTGCCTTTAGCTCAACTGCTCTGGGCTTCATCATCTTAGTCAAGTGAAGCAGGGCTCCCTTGTATCTCATCATCCATGTTTGCATGTAATCAACAGTACCATGCACGTTTGCAAAGATACGTGCTCTTTTAACTCATGGATGCTACCATCCATTGAGATGGACAACTGCCTTGTGCATGGTACCAAAATTGGAATACAATGCCCACATAATTGTGTCAAGGGACAATACTTCATCTAGTATTGCCTTCTTCAGTTCTGCTCGGGTGGACGCTGTCACCAACTCTCATTAGCCATTCGATCATTCTCAGCTATCAAAAAGCAAACACTTGAGCTAGTGGCTTCAGCATATGCTCTGGTAGCGTCAGCCAAGGCTGTTGGATGTTCACGCATGTCAGACATGATCACTCATTACTCAACTTGCGCAGGATATGTATGCTCATCAAGAGTTGACACTTTGCGAGACTGCACGACTCTATGTTGAGACTTGTTGAATGAGATGTTGTGCATCTCTCATTCCGGCTGATCTCCAAGGATCTCAGTGCCTCCCTGGTCGCCTGATACTTGCTCATCTTCTAGATGTGGTGAAGCGGGTAAGTTGACCTCTTGGTGATGAGGCATGAGGTTGGTATCTTGTTCCAATTCGTGTTCCTCCATATCCATATCCAACTGTTGAAGAGCTTGCTCTATCTCACGAGTGAAGTCTTTCTCTTGCGATGGTTCACCCTGTCTACCTGATGTTAGTTGTTTTAATGAGTCCGCTAACTGTATGGGTGCTGTTTCATCTGTTTGTACATGTTGTGCCCCCTGCTGTACCTATTGCTACTATGCTTCCCTCTCCTATTTGCGCAACTCTTGTTCCTTTTAGAGTTTCTCCTTCAACTCGTGCAACTCCTTCTCTGTTTCCTCCATTCTCCATTTCTCCTTCTGCCTTTGTGTGATTCGCTTATTACACTGTTCCCTCTTCACCTCTATAACCATAGTTTCTTTCTCTACAAGTGGATCTGCTTGGAACTTGCAGCTTTGCTCTTCCTCCATGTGATCGACCATCTTTCTCTCACCCTTTTCACGCACTAGTAAGTTCACCTCTACAGCTACTGCTGTTGCTAGTTTTGGTGCTCTCTGGGATGCTACTTCACATTGCTTCGTTAGCCACTCCTTAGTGAAGCGGACCTATTCATTGGGTCTGGAGAAACTGTAGCAATATCTCCATGGGTCCTCCTCTACCCAATGAAATGCCCTGTGGATCCAGTTGAACTGTACTCTCGTGTAGTGATCTTTCACAAGACAATGTGGGTCATATGGATTTTAACTTTAGAGGTTGAATGGATACTTCTTCATCTACTCTACTTCGACATCCATTTTGCTTGAACTTCGGATCTTGTATAACCTAATCCGCAACGAAAGAGCAAGCCAAGGTTCCTTCTTCTTCCGATGTAGTCAAGCTATCAATCCTACCAAGATGTGATATGCTACTTCCTGCATGACGATTATGCCCAAGGAAACCTTCGGTAGAACATGCGGAGGCTTCTCTGTGCTGTACATATGTATGAAGGTGCCAGATGGTGAGGCATACCAATCAACTATGTCTATCAGTGCCTCCATTCTTGCCTTTGACATGTAGGGTGTATCCTGTTTGAATATGATGTTGTAAATTGGGGTGAAAAAATGATCGGACATCTGTGTGATAACTCCTCTGAAGTTGCATTCAGACAACAACTTACAATAAGTATTCATAGCAGTCTCCACCGGTGACCATGCCCACTTCAAGCCCTGGAACTCCTGTCAGGCATAGACTGCATCCAAGATGTAGGCAGACATGTAGATATTTGCTTGCATATCTTTGGGTGGTTTTCGAGCCCTAGTTATCTGTTCCTTCAGCTGATGAGCCAATTTGCCGGACCAGTTGCAAGGTTCTCCCTCTCTAGCCAGTTGGTCCAGCACAATCACCCAACTCTGTGGGAAGGTTTTTCTACTTTCTTGGCCATACATTCGACATGAAAAGATGACCAATTATTGATATGCCTTCCGTAGTATCTTCCTCTTGTAGATTTGGTTGGGTGTCATCCTAAATCTAGTCGGCTCCTCTACCTAGTTCTTCAAAATGTCTCTGGAGTTGGCATTGTTGCTGGGTAAGTTGAAGGGAGTCTCCATGATAGTTATGGGCTCCAACATCTGATAAATGTCATCATAATCCTCTGCCCTGAAGGTTGCAATATTCGTCCCGCGGACACTGCTCAAGGTCATCGTCTCGGGATCAGTGTGTGAGATGATCCAATGTATCATGTCCATGGATGGGTGCACGGGGTATCTACATGCAATCTCATACAAGCCGAACTTGTGAATGTTCACATACACCTAGCAATCTTCGAGGTCTTCAGCAAATGTTCTTGTAAATGCATCATTGACCTCTTGCCATTTTAACTTGATGTCCTTGTCTAGAATCAACTTGGTATCTTCATAGATCTGTAGACTTGAGGACACTCGCTCATCTGCTTCTCCGGTTTCACTTTGTGTTAGTGTCCTTTGATCCTACTCTCTTGGAGGCCATTGATCCTAAACTGTAAGAGGCATATGAACACCTGCTAGATCTGGAGACAAAGCGACATGCACGGCAAGAAATCTATTAGCGAAAACCAAATCAAATTCAAGAATGACATAACACATACTTGGGGATTGATAGGCAAAGCTTGTGCAATTTCTTCTGGGAGGTTGGGTGACTGGTTGCTAGAACTACGGAAAAGGTAGTCTAGGTTGTCTCGGAGGCATGACTAGCCGTTGGAATTGCCCAATGCACAATCCAGGCTGACTGCTGACTGCTGGAATTGTGCAATGCACAATTCCATCTGGCAATGACTGCAGGCTCAATGACTACATTGCACAATTTTCTGGGCCAGTAGTCACAGTCCCTCAAAATTGTGCAAAGCGGTCCTAGGGAACAACTTCTAGGTAGAAATGCGCATTTCTTGAGGGGAAGACAGAGCCCTCCCTCTCAGGATTGCATGATGCTGTCTTGGTGAGGTAGAGTCTGGGCCAAGGCTGCCTAGACCCACTGACGGGCAGCTAAATGAAAATGTGAAAGTGAATACATGGTGATACTTAGTGTAAGCAGAAGAAAATGATCGTGCATGCAAACAGTGAATGAAAGATTTAGAAAATGGAATGACATGCATGTGGGTGAAGCGAGTCGCCGAATCGACGACCATTCATGTAAAATGGTTTCATGCATGCGACAACCACGAGATAGTAATGAAAATTGAAAAGGTTCTAGTACAAGCTAGTATGCATGTAAACGACATCAAGCATTCAAACAAATCAAGCAAACAACACTCACACAAGTGAAAACATGAAAAGGGAGAGAAATGCTGAAAAAGACAAGTTGAGACCACTTACCTGTGAATATTTGAGCTGGATGTTTCGAAGAGTCCTGGATGTGCTATGGGATGTGAGATCTCCAAGATCAATGTGAAATAATGAGCTCTGATGCGTCGAATAAATAAGTTTGGGCTCATGACACACAAGCCACAAATCTAGGAAAAAGCGACACTTGGAGGAAAGGTTCTAAAACAATCTTTACATGTAACCTCCAACTGCTAAAACTAGCTCCCTGAATTAAGGGATGCTTTTTTGATGTTTCCTTTTTCTATTCCAGGAAAAAGCAAGCCATGAATGCAAGTCAATTTTCCTTGGTCCCAAGTGGAACTGGTCAACCCCACTGCACATGCAAGAGGTTGCTCAATTGCTGGGAGAAAATGCACATTTCTGGATGGGATCTAGGCTAATTTCCTAGGAGATTTGCACAATTTCTGGGCAGAGAAGATGACTATTGCACAGGATTGCGCAATTGCTAGGCTGAGCAAACATGTTGGGAAGAATTGCACAATTTTATGGATGAAGCATGACTAGCAGAATTGCGCAATTCTAGAGCCCAACAGGTTGCCAGACTAAATTGCACAATTTCTGGAGGAAAGGCTAGTTGCCCTCCAAAATTGCACAATTTATTGATGGAGCTGCTCAACTTGTAGCTGGACCAAGTTCGGAGAAACAACCTGTGAGGGGAATGCATCAAGCTCTAATAGACAGGCTACCTTTCAGTAAGAAAATAACTAAAGCTTATGTACTTGACAAAGCAAGACATACTGCTGTGAAAGGTTCGTAGGGAGGCTCCAAAACAAAGCTAAGGAAAAATTTTGGAGGGTGGTTGTAGCCACTACAACACCCGGGAATGAACATTCCCAAGTAGTGTAGGCCAGTAGAATCCTGCTTTGACGATTTTATGTGCTGTGGTGTCCTCTACAAACTCCTTCGTGAAAATCCTCAATCACCTCATGTGTTTCACCCTCCACCAAGCATAGTAGAAATACTCCCACCAGGTCCTTCCCATATAGTAGACCATTGGATATGATGTATTTTTGCGCTTGCAATCTCAGAGTTAAGTATTTTTGTCACTGAAGTTTTTGAGGTTGCCATCAAGTCCAAAGGGGGAGATTGTTGGCATTATGAGACAAGTGTTGTCCTTGATGGAAAATCACTCAGATGATTAATTATAGTGCAACAAAGTTATTTTCAAGTTCACGGAATTTTATGCAGAGAAAAGTTTACTTCATGTAGAGAAAAGTTCATGGAATTTTATGCAAAGAAAAGTTTATTTCATGTAGA
>APFE031621998.1:0-28013 GCA_000404065.3 Pinus taeda
GTGCGCGGACCCTTGCAGCTGATTGCGCAGGGTAAATTGAGTCTGTAACCATGGGAAGAATTAATAAAAGAGAAGTTATACCTTATTTCTGTGTATCTTTTCCTATTTTATGTATTGTTGGGTATGATTTACAAGTTTAATGTGTATTTGCTACGCGAACTCATATGAATGTGTTGTATAAATAAATATAACATAAGGCATCCATTTACGTGAAGATAACTAAACAGTGTAAGAAGATAAGTTAGATCTCAGGTGTGACTCAGGGAAATAGTGTGAAGCACTACTCCAGCAGCACGAAAGCCCCACAAACCCTGGTCAAAGCTGCACAAAGGTGAGTATATCAGGGCGCAAAGGACATGGAAGTGTGTGAAGTAACCTGTGCGAAGTTGGACCAATTCAACCTCTCAAACATCTCAAGGGTGTGGAAACCTAGTTCCAACACCCCCCCCATACTACTTCGGGTGAGACCTCAGTCTGCGCTCTGCGGACTTTTACCAAAAGGGCCAGTAGTACAGGGATTTGTTTAGTTAATTAACTCCAAACCTGGGTTAAGTCCCAACAAGCCAACAAATGGTTCTGTTGCTAGGACCAGGATCTACATAGAGATGTCTGATGTCATATCACTAGAATCCAAGTAAGAAAGGAATTGAGGATTGGTTGGATAGAATGATTCACAAATTCATGGTGTAGGAGAACAGGAATCCATGACTATAAAAAGAAGAGTGGTTAGACTACTACTTATACATAGAGATCCATGAAATTTTCTTCACATCTTTCCCTATTGAGCTATACAAGTGGATCACGAAGCTAGCAGATAGCCAAGGAAGGTGCAAGCTCGACAGACCTATTGTGTGGACTCCGGAATTGGTGCACAGATTGGAAGCATCAGAGGATAAGATCACACGCATTGTTGATCATTGGCTTGATCGAATTATATGAGGATTCATCACTGAGTTGGCGGTAGATACTTCAGTCAGCTATAGCAAGGAAGAACAACGCTTCCTCAAAGGAGCACAAGGTAACTACGTTAAGTCTTTGAGCACTTGAATTAAAATTATACTGTGTGAAAAGTGGGTTATGTAAATAAATTGATGTTTGGGGCTTCACGAAGTGGAAGAATCTATAGAAACGAAGGTAGTGTGGAACTAGAAAATATCCCCTTGATTTCACCTCCGCAAGGGGACGAGGAAGAGCTCACTAAGGTATCACTGAGAAGTGTGATGAATTTGATAAGGCATAGGATTCCACGCATACCATCCCCACCCACACCACTGCTAGCTTCACCATCTTCACCCCCATCTTCACCCATACCACCTCCACCACCACCACGAGTCAATATGGTGAGTGCGATAAAGTTGCTACTGTTCAAGGGAGTAGGAAATGAAGATCCAAACCAGTTTGGTTCGTGATAAAAGATGTATGGGAAGCATAGGGATTTACGGATGAAAATATAAAGAAAGCAACGTTGGTCAATTCTCTACAAGATCATGCACAAAACTCGTACATTAAGAATTCTAATAACAATCCAAATGCAAGGATCATGGATATCCAAACTATGCTAAACGAATAATTTAGCAGACCGAAGTCAGAGGCACAGTCAATCATTAGGTTCAAGGAAATCACAATGCTACCAAGTGAGACCCCTTGGGAGTTGGATTAGAGACTGAAGTGCACAATTCATGAAGCTAACATGACATTGATGGATAGACTACACCGCAAATGGTTTGTAGCACCATTAAAGTCGCATCTAAGGAACATGCTATCACAATAGAGGCTAACAACTCAGGCTAAGGCCTTAGATATTGTGACGAGACTGCACGAGACACCGATATAGGATTCCAACCTAGGATTTCAACAGATTCATGCGCAATTTAAAAACTTGTGCCTTGAGATGCAGAGTCTGAAACAAGACAGGACAGCTCGCCTAGAAGTGTGTGATGAGGTATGGTGCGTAAAGTGCAAGGGTCAGGGACATGACAAGGACCACTGCTTTGTGTTTGTGAATTACCTTGCAGGAGGAGGACCAATGCCATTAAGACCAGAGGCACAAGCAGGACCTAGCGCAACACCTGTGTTGTGGTGTGTGATTTGTCAAATAGGAGGAAAACATGCTATAGATAATTGCCATTTATTGAAAAAGTACATGCAAAATTCACAGTAGTTGTTTTGAAATTTTTGTAGATCAGTAGGACATGATGAGTGCACTTGTAGAAGTTATGAGCTAATGATGGATCAGACTCCTACCTACAGATTTCAGGCTAAAGCATGGCCCCTTGACTAGAATGAAGGGATGGCGTGAACCAGATTTCAAGGGTACGGACGAGGCCGAGGTGGAGGAGGACCTGGAAGAGGTCACTGAGACCTGATATGTTACAATTGTAGAGGGCCATAACATTATGCCCATGATTGTACAAATCCAATGCGGCCATCATGCTTGTATTGTACATTGTTTGATCATGAGACAGAGGATTGTCCCACGCTAATAGAGTGGCTATGTGATAAAGGAGTGCTCCAACCTCCCCTAACTTAGAACCTACAAATGATGAGGTCTGAGCCGCACGAGGAAGACCATAATGTGAATTTTGTGCTCTAAAGTGGAATTACGACAGGGGATGACAAAGGCAAGTAGTCTGAAGAGAGTACTTGGGTTAGCAAGGCTTCGATGAAAGAACTAGAGTTTGATTTGGAGCGCACTAAGGAAACCTTCATGGAAGCTAGGAAGAGCTTTGCTGATGCCTCCACTTCACGAAGAAAAGACAGACCAGAGCTGGAAATGGACCCATCGACGCTCACAACATTCCTAGAAATATGCATGAAGTTGTTGCGCGACAGCAAGGTTGTAAAGCGGATGCAGGAATTCATAAATAGATGTGTTGGGACTGTGCCAGGAGAACTGCACGTAGTCTAGAAGCTCGAAAAGCACACGACGAGGATGGGAAGGGAGATGAGATTGACCACACAAATTGGAGAATATGAGATTGACCAAGTGATTCTAGATCTAGGATCAGAAACAAACGTTTTGCTGAAGTAGACATGGGAGTGCATGGGAAGGCCTATGCTGCAATGATCTCCTATCCAACTACAAATGGCGAACCAACAAAAGATCCTACCTATGGGAAGATTGCAAGGAATCATAATGGATATCGAAGGAGCAAGCGTTCTATCAGATTTCGAAGTGATAGAGATTGTTGATGACAACAAACCCTATATTGTGCTATTAGGAATAGATTGGGCCACTGACATGAATGGGGTGATAAATCTAAAGAAGTGAAAGATGTTTTTTGAGAAAAAGTATCTGCACATAGTTGTACCTTTAGATCCTACAGAAGGATTGCGCTACACAGAGCCAGTGTGCGACTATGAAAATGACGATGACTTGGACTGCATCTACAAGATAACCATGCAAGAGCAAGACTAGGTAAATCCAACCGTGAATGGATGAATCTCATAGGAGCACGAAAGCTCCTGCACATCAGATTTTGACAAGGAGATAGAATGATGGCAGAACCAGTTACATGAGGTAACCACGCTGAAATGTAACATGATGATGAGATCACTATGCTACGTGTCAACAGAGGTAAGGGATCTACCTACGTATGGTGGGTTAAGTGAGGTAGATGACTTCCTAAACAGATTTGAAAGAGTGATGTCAGAATAGCAACATTTCGAAGCTTTGAAATGGGTACTGTGTGCTACACCCGCGAGGTGGTTGGGTACACACCAAGGAAGCTTCGAGACTGGTGTGAGTGCAGGAGAACGATGCACATATGGTTTGGGAAGCCTCAGAAGTGATTAAAAAATGACATTTCCAAACGAAACAGTCCACGCACCCACCTGTCCAGATGGATACAGGCATATGGTACGAAACCTGGGCAGATACACATAATCTTCGCTTTAGGAGACATGGTCAGTAAGCATGTGTGGGCGAGGAAATGGCATGAATGACCCCTCTGGTTGGAACCACGGATTATGGAAAGACCAAGTGCATAGAAAGTTATCCACGCAAAATCCTTTAACAAAGTATGTGAAGCACTGAACAAGGTACACAGTGTGTAGTGGACTGATTGGGACCCACGCGTGCCAGCAGTTCTATGGGCTTATAGGACCACGTGCAAGAAACTAATGGCACAGGTGCCTTTGAGGCTGGAGTATGGAGTGAACGTTGTAATCCCCTTAGAGCATAAAATGCCTAGTCCGAGCATGGTAGCACCGACAGATACGACAGTTCACAGAACCTTGGAAGAAGGGGTAGCGTAGTTGAACAAAGCAGAACACATGGGATCTGACGAGGAAATTTGACAGGGTGACCTTAGGCTCCAAGAAATTATGAAAGATAGGGTGCAATTAAGGGAGAAAAGTGCTCTACTAGAAGCAGAAGCCAAGAAGCTTGAGGATGGGATCAAGAAGGATTTTCTCGATAAAGAAACTAGGATGACAAAGCAAGGTGCGCATGATCACATTAACAAATTTGGGGACTATTGCTAAGAATTGATCAGCTTGATGCCTTGGATTGGACCACGTATTACTAAATGGATCAACCATGGTGACACGATGCCGATGATAAAGTGTGCGACACAGCCAGTAACAATGAAAGGTGGGCATTTTCCAGGAATAGTGATGGATGATCGGATGAAACCCTATATAGGTGGTGGGGCCAATTTACTAGCTGTGGGAAGTATAATACTAGCGCTCCAAGAAGTTGAAAGGAGGTGTGGGACTCTAAACTAATCTTCCCAGGAGCTGCGCAATGTTGGAGATGTGCACAGAAGCAAAGTGTCACAAGGTTCATGCTTATGCAAAGGGGGTTGCACTGCCCCACGAGTTGGCTAGAAAGTGACCGATGGAATCACTATTCACGATGTAATGCTCGACTTGAGACCAAATCAAGCGGGCGATAGGCATTTAAGATGCGTTTTATGGGACATATTTTGGAAAATTTGCCGCCAAGGGAGCATTAATGAACCAGATTTGGGGGTGTGAAGTAGGAAATGTTCCCTCTATGGACAGAGGCAAACCCTCTAGCCGTAGAGTAGGTCTAGTCACAACAAGACAAAACAACAATTAATTTCCTTAAACAGTCATTGTTGAAAGAGCTTACCTCAAACCGGTGTTCGATGGAGTTTTCGTTGCGCCGCTTCAGCTATCGTTCCTTCTCCTCAATGAGCAATCAACCTGAAACAACACAAGAGAACAACAAAAAACATAACCAAGAACAACAATGATCTATTTACTTATAGAGTCAAGGAACCATAAGCTATCAAGTATATTTTGCACAAGTCATAGGAAATCATCATTGATTGTCTTAAAATGAATCAAAAGCAAAGCTTAAAACCGAGCCTTGACGTTGCAAGCCTTCTCGAAGGGTCCAGTCAGTATGTTTATTCAAGCATTCACTCTCAAAAGGGTATCCTAAATGGATGATAACTCTCTCTCACTCACAAGCTCTAGTACAAAGCTAAGGCAATCCACAACCAATTGTTAAACTATTAGCAATTCACACTGCAAACTCATACCACAACTAGCTAATTTGCTCAAATCCAAAAACTAAGAACTAGATGATCATAGCAATGGGGAATGTTTTTATAGGAGGAGGAGCCTCCATGAAATGAGGGAGAGGAAGCTTATCCTCAAGAGAGGTTTCTTAAAAGGTGGAACTACCATCCCGGAGCGGGAAAGGCGAACTCCCTTGACCAAACAACCAGCTCTAGAATCACCCAGAACCATTCTATTTGAACTAATTCGCCATATCTGGATCATTGCAAGTCATACAATAGGGCTCAGCGATGACATCACAAGGAAGTAGTGTACGCAGAGCCATCGTTGCAATAAATATCTTGAGGACTTGTGCTGAGACCTAAAATTTGACTGTCGTAGGAAACAAATGTACCCCTGCGACGACAGTGCAACCTTATAGTTCACAAAGAATCGTCGCAGGCAAAATGATGCTTACTTGCGATGATGTAGAAACACAGGTAAAAGGGTCAATCTTGAGGATTAGAGAGCATTTGTTTAATCTTCTTGAATGAGTGGGAAGATATGGACATATTTATTTGATGTATGACACAACAGAGATGTAGCTCAGAGACTGACTCTATTTGAGATCAGGGGAAATGAGGCTAGTGACAAATTACTGTGTAAAGAATGCCCCTTAAAGCATCAAGCCCGAGAGAGTGGGAGGGGTGAAATTCTTTATGAAATCATAACCAAACTGGAACACCATCATGCAAAACCTATAGGTGCAAGTACAATTGATATCTCTGATAGTAAAATACATTTAGTCTAGGCATGGGCGTAGCCATCCAAAAGACATATGAAACTTGGTCTGTGGTATGGACACAGCCACCCAGTCGATAAGACCACATAGAAAGATAGAGGTATCATCGCAACCATCTAGAAAGACTTAGGTATGGTCAATCCATCCAAGCAAAGAGTCATATATGCAATCATGAACCAATACATGCAACCCAAACATATGTAATCTTATTCCGGGGTCTTGAATCCCAACTGATCATAGCACAATTTCTAACATGCGAATAGATGTGCTGAAGTCGAGCATGGTAGAAAATCACTTGATTACTGACCAATGATGTTAACCATTAACAAGCATGAGAGAGACCACCAGTAATGTCAATGGTCCTCAAGGTACTGCCACTACAATCCACAAAGTGTGAAGAATGATCTGTAGTTGAACACTCATGGAATCACCCGATTGAAGACAAATGATGTAATTCTGTTGTCAAGCATGAAGAAATTGCCATCGAGGCATGCAAGTTCCAAGGTACCGAAAGGGATCTCTAGATCAAATCCTTGGATAATGAGTTGGTGTCGATAGGAAGCGATCCATCGCAGGAGGGCCAAAATGTTTCCCTCATCAATGACACAAGAGAAGGAACAAGATGATGGTGAAACAAAGAATCAGAGGAGGAGGTAAGGGTGCGAACTGTAGAAGGATTATACTCTTGAACATATCAACAACACGAATCCAGAAAGCGGCAGCATTTTGGTACCAAGGGATCAGAGGTTAGACGGAGACAACAAGGATCAAATGGAATGAGGCAAAATGGCAAACCCAAACCTAGGAAGGCCAACGATGATGTGAGGATGTCCCAAACCCAACGAGAAGCACAAGTGTCGATTTTCAAGAGTGACTAGCTGCCATAAGTAATCGATGAAGATTCCCAAATTCTCCCCCCACCATTGTTGGCGAGTACCCTAATTATTTTTTAAAAACAAGCTAGAAGGGGATAACATATACTTGCTGTATAAGTTCATCCTTCGAACAAATCTAACCTAGTAAAATTTTTATGAGCCCTAGGGAGGAGAAGCTCGGGTCTCATCGTGGCGATGAGTCCAATGTCGTTAGAGTTTAATGAGTCCAACATAGGTAAAACTCAGAGTATTTTTCATGTTTAGAGAGTTTGAAAAAGACACAGAAAAGAAAACTCCAGGGGGGCCCCTTTTCGTAAGTTTGTGTCCCTCAAGCCTGAAAAAGTAGAAAACAATACTCAAGAGAACCGCTTGACCATTTCAATCAAGGAGTAATTGTTGTAACTAGTGTTCCTGATCCGAAAAAGTAGAAAAGTGATCAAAGACATGACGTTTCATAACCAAAAAATGAGCCCAAAACGACAAAAGCCTGACCATCTTTTTGTTTTTAAATAGTTAGAATAGAGCTGAAAGAAAACCGTAATTTTATTCCATTGAATGAGTCAAAAAGGGAAAAACTTGACAATATTTTCATATTTTATGATCTGAAAAAGATCTTAAAGAAGACTCGTGGGAAAATTTTATGGTATGTACCAAGCATGCTTCGACCAGAACTTATACCTGTCATACTTGTTCCTACATAGAAACCCAAACATAAGACCTATTTGACAAAGATACACATTGTGATGTTAGAAAAACTAGGTCAAAACCCTAAAACCATAAGGAAATATCAAAAACTATAGTAAAACCCAAGTTCTATAGTTAAAAAACCCTAAAATTTCAAAAAAAAGATTATATAAGACTTGTGGTAAAAACATTTTTTACATTGTTTTTTATTTTCAACCTTGGTAATTTTTCAAACCATACGTACTTGTGCAACATTGGAGATCAATTTCTTCATATGTGATCAACCATTTCACGCCATAATTTCACCAAGTAAGTATATCGATCTTGCCTCTGCATTTTGATTGTTTTTAAGTCTAATTTCATGGATTTTGGTTGGATTTGGGAGGATTTTTTGTTCCAAATTCGTGCCCTGGTCATCGTAGAAGTCCCCGTTGGGTTTGTGATAATTGTGGATTTTACACACACCAAAATCGATATCGTCATAGGAAACACGTGTACCCCTGTGATGATCTGGAAAATAATGAACTGTGAAAGCGGGTCATCACAGTTGTTTTAGAAATAGCTGCAACAACGTAGTAAACATAAAAATTTCATTTTTCACACCATTTTAGACCATAAAAATGACTCAAATAAGTTCTAATTAGCTAGCATTTGCATCTGCAGGGTGAAAAAATGGTGTTTGCGTGGCAAGAATGTACTCATGACGCTGGTGATGAAAGCGGTGCAATGGACCCGCAACGCATACAAGTTATTCGGAATTGTGGACTATTGAAATTCTTCCTCACACCCCTTTTACGAGCGCAACTAGACTTGCTAGAGTTCTTGATTCGCTCATGGAACTTGATAGAGCGTAATTTTATCATTCGGGGTCAGGAGGTCAACTTCGACACGATCGACATATACTTCCTTACCGGCTTATCTCGCCGAGGAGAGAGACCCCGCATGAGCGGCATGCGGGTCCTCGGAGAGTCTCTTGATACACTGATTGCACGAGCGTGCCCGGGGGCATGCAAGTCACCCACCAGTGGGAAGTTACAAATCCCAACAGTGGAGGACATGTCACTATGCATCCTATTATTTACGATCACAAGAGTAGCAGGCTCTCAGGCATAGAATGAGGCGACTAAAACCCAACTGAGGGAGGGTTTAGATTTCCTTAACCTAACCATGTATGAATGGGCCGAGGTAGTGTTGCTAAACATAAAGAGCCAGTTGACCAAGTGTCAGTGAGGGGAGACCAAACGATTTGGATATGGGTCCATCCTGGTACCACTCATGCTGGAGTGGGTACCATTACTTCAGCTGTAGGATATGTGAGTCCCATTGTCGGGATCATTAGAGACCCATATCACCAAATGGGCACATGTGATGCCACAAGGAGGTGGCAGTCAACCGGTATCATGGGGTCCCGAATTCATGGAGTGGCTGCATCGGCAATAGGTATTCATCAAGGAATGGACCTATGCGGGTACTAACTTTAGAGGAGATCCAAACATGCTACTCCTACCCGGAGAGCAGTGGGATGAGAGAGGTAACATGCTTGGTTAACCACTATATTTTTTATATTTCAGTTTTTATTTTATGTTGTTTTTGGATTTTAAATGTATATGTCTTAATAATTTTGTTCTTTTTTGCAGACATCGAACTTGAGAGACCTGTGGGTCTCGCTTCTACGACACAGAGGGAGGAGAGCAGAGAACTGGACCTACCACCCCCAGGCAGTGATGCAAAGGAGGAGATAGCCCAGAACCTAGACGGCTTGAATGAGGGGATCCTAGACTATAGAGGGTTCGAGGAGGTCCTGCGACAGTATTAGCGCCACACTGCAGGTGTGTTGCCCAGGGTCCATAGACTACTCAGATGAGTAGTACGGGCAGTGGTCTGCTACAGAGAGCAGAACCCACCATAGTAGTCACCTAGGTTTCATTGTCCACTATTTTGAGAGACATATGTCTCGGATGTATCTGAACATGTATATTATTTTTTGACATACACATTATTTTTTGAGCACCTCGGTGCGCCACACGATATATATAACTATCTATGTTTTATTATTGCGTTTGAGTACTTGCATACAATGTTTGTTTGATTATAGATTGCGTAAATGTCTATCTAATATATGATTAGCCAATGCGTCAGTTAACATGTTTAGCCTCCTAGGAATGTGTTGATATGTGATAAAATCAAAATTTCTTTCCAATAAGTGAACACACAAATACAATCTTAAAATTTGAGGGTTTTTGACAGAATAACACCCGTTAAGTTGAAGAACAACAACTTGAGAGTCCAGATTCACAATCAATGCATGTATATCAAGGTTAACGGCCTCGGTCAATAATTCAATGACAACGCTATATTCAGCGACATTGTTCGTGGTACACCCCAGATAAACACCTTGAAGGTCTACTAACTCACCGTCAGGATCATAGATCACCCATGCCACGAAGGACAAATTTTGTGTACTGCAATAGGCACCATTAGCGAAACCGATATAAGGTGCACCAGACATCTGCACAAAAAGTAAAAAGACACAATAAGCGGCAATAATGCCTACACACCAAGCCACACATGCACACACTAAAAACACACGTATGTACATAGTAGATGTATGAAAATTCATGCATAATATTTTTCCAGATAAAGCCCATTTCGCGGCTTATTGAGAGGATTTCCTTTGCAGTCAATTAGCTCATAGACCCCTTTCTACAGAATGCGTTTCAAAATATAAGGCCCATGCCACATTGGTTTGAATTTTCCTGCCCCTAACATATCATTCGCTTGATCGTATAGCAAGACTAAATCTCCCTCAACAAAAGAATGAGGATTAATAGTTTGATAGAAGTGAGTTTTCACTCTCTTCTTCTGTGCTTCAATGACTAAATGGGTGAGTCGACAGGTCTCGTCTAGCCGCTCTAGGTAAAGAAGGCATTCTTCTATAGGAGTAGTATTGGGGAGAAATTCAAAAACTATCTTGAGAGAAGTATCTCACATTCAATTAGAAGGGTAGCCTCCAGATCATAAATGAGTTGAAATGTTTTGAATCCAGTGGCATCCTTCATTGAGGTATGGTAGGCCCATAAGGTAGAAAACAACATCAAATGCCAATTAGACTTGTGCATTCCAATGGTACGCTGAAGCATCGTAACCAACACCTTGCTGACAGCTTCGACTTGGCCATTGGACTAAGGGTAATAAGGTGTCGAGATATCATGGCGCAAGCCTAACTGGGTCATTAACTCAGTCATCATATGACCACAAGAATGAGAACCATGATCAGTGACAATAGCCTAAGGGACTCCGAATCGAGTAATTACATGATTGAATAAGAACTGAGTCGTTGTCTTACCATCATTAGATAATGTAGGCATTGCCTTAGCCCATTTTGTAAAATAATTGATGGAAACGATAATATACCATGCCCCCCAGCCAAACGAGGGTTACAGGTCATAAAATCTATGCCCCATTTAGTGAAAGTGCCAACGGTAATGACAGGATGCAATGGGGATGGGGGTGTGTTATAGACATTTTTGGGCACTACAACCCCAATCATAAATCTCCATAAACTAAGGGCTCCTAATTCCCTAAAAGTTTTACTTCACTCCCTAAAGGAACAAGGTCAGCTGATTACATCATCTCCCAGAAGTTCTTCACAGAAAATTGCTCAGAACCGCTCAAAACTGGACCATACAGAATGCCCAGTGCAGAGGGTATGACGAATATCATCTACTCAGTGTAAAGGGTAAGATGCATACTAGAAATCCCTTCTGTAGGGTGCGATGGGAAAGAATGGACAAATGGCAGAGACAGTTTGTGAGGCGGAGGATCATAGAATCTTCTAGAAACTTCTCCTCTCACACTTGCCTCTTTGAATTCGCCCAGGGATGAGTAAGAGATCATCAATCTCCAAGAGGAATCAAGAACTACCAGAGAGAGGACACTAATAAAAAACCCAGAAGCTGACTCACGCCCTACAATCATCTATATACGGATCCCTCATCACAGAGATCCAAATGCTGGAATCTTGTATCTTGTAGAGAAGTGTTGTTGGTTTCCTGGTGTAACATCATAGTGTTGGGTGATCTAAGCTTTACATGAGGTGAAGAAGGGCTTTCTTGCTGGAGGATGATGCTGGGTTAGAACAATTGGCTGTAATCCTCTTTTCTATTCTTGATATTAATAAAGCTATTCAAGTTTTCCTCCACATTCTTGTATGATTGATTGTATATGCATTTGTGTGGTCAATACATATCTGGTCCTATATTGTTTATGACTGTAGATCTCTGTTCTTCAATAGCATTATGCTGCTTTGATTCCATAGGTGCTCTTTGAAGCTAGGTAGATGAAGAAGAAGCGGCAAAGATCTATCAGAAAGGAGAGGAACTAGGCAAGGAACCAAGCGTAAACTGAGGTTGGTGTCCTTTGTTCCCCTCTTATCTACTTCTCATTAAGGAAAGCGAAAGTATTTTTAACTTGTTTGTTTCTAAGATAGCTACCAGTCTTAGTGGGAATAGCAGCTCCAAGTGGATGCTATTCCTAATAACAAGGTACACGCATCTTCCATTGGTAAATTTGGCACACGTGACAGGAACAGACAACGAGAATGCAATCCTTGAAAATAGAGGGCCAAAAATAACCAGCACAGAGGATCTTTTGGGAAGTAGCATAACCAAACATGTGACCACCACAGGCGCCAGAGTGGCAGTTATTTAAGACTCGTTCAGCTTCCTCGAACGTCAAACAATGGTGGAGAACTGAATCAACACTAAGACGGTACAAGGTGTCCCCAAAAATGCTATAAGGTTGAGAATGATGATGAATATGTCGCCGAGCATCCTTAGATAAATTAGGACAGAAGGAAGACATCTGGAGGTAGAAGATAATGTCACCATACCAGGGATCGGGGGTACCGATCAAGAAAAAGGTATCGTCTGGAATGCAATCCTTTAACTGAGAGGGAGTGGTAGTGGATGGTAACGAGCAAATCAATTCAGCGAAGACAAGGGATTTCTTGGACTTGGTAGTAGTAAACTCCAAATTGAACTCTTGAAGGATAACAATCCATTTCGAGTATTTTCCCGCTAGCAATTGGCGTGATAAGATGTACTTCATTGGGTTGCAATCAGAAATCACTGTCGTCATGTGCAACAAAATATAGTGATGGAAGCGTTGGACAGCATAAACAGCTGCCAAGGTGAGCTTCTTGACATAAGCATATCGAGTTTCAGTGTCAAGGAGGTTGCGACTAAGATAATAAATAACATGCTAGGAACCATCATCGTCGTCTTGAACCAAAACCATGCCAATAGTGTTGTCAGCAGCAACGAGATAAAGAGTATAGTCACAATGGTAATCAGGCATACACAATAAGGGAGCAGAGTCAAGGAGTACCTTGAGTTGCTCGAATGACTCTTGGGCAGTGGCATCCCAAAAAAAGGAAGTGTCATGCTTTAAGAGCCATGTATAGCCTTTAGAAATTTCAGCGTAATTGGGAATAAATCGACGTAAGAAATTAGCTTTGCCTTGCAAACTCTGCAATTGTTGCAAAGAGTCAGGAGGAAGCAGAATCAATATAGCTTCAACTTTGAGGGGATCTAGGTGGATGCCCTCTTTAGAGAGGACAAACCTAAGAAGTCTATCGGATTCGATGTAGAAGACACACTTATGTGGATTAAGACGAATACGGTAATGTCGATAGCGAAGAAAAATCTCGTGGAGATGGTTGGGATGGTCAGATCGCTTAACTGAATGAGCCGGGAGGTCATCTAGATATGGCTGAACAATGTCATGAATATCATGGAATGTGTAGGATATTTCTCGCTGGAAGGTAGCACTGGAATTTTTAAGGCCGAAAGGAAGCTTCTTGTAAGCGAAGGTACCCCATAGGCAGATGAAGGTGGTTTTGTGTTGATCGGTCGACAAAATATTAATCTAGTTATAACCAGAAAATTCGTCCATAAACGAGTAAATCTCACTCCCAGTACAATCATCGATGAGCTGGTTGATAAAGGGCGTAGGATAATTATCCTTTGGACACGCATGTTTGATGTCACGATAGTCAACACAAACCCTAATAGTGCCCTGTTTTTTAATCACATGGACAATATTAGAGACCCAACCAATCAGTGGGATAGGGTAAATGAACCCTACCTTGAGAAGTTTCTCAACTTCTGCTTTAATAGCCATGACCTTTCTCAGGTGCACGGGCCGTAAACGTTGTTGAACAAGCTTGGCACCAAGATATGTATGGATCTCTTGTACCATGATACTAGGGTCAATATCGGGCATTTCTTCATATGACCAAGAAAAAACGTCGTGAAATTATTTGAATAGATCGGTATAAAGCTGAATCTCCTCATGAGTACAGGTAACTCCAATGTGGATATTCTCAATAATCCCTAGTTTGACAAAGATGTCGATGGGCATTGTTTGCGTAATGTTCCCCATATTGCCTTTAGAAAAAACTTCAAGAACATGGATAGGTGTTTGAAGTGGCTGTGAGGGGACACAAGATGCAAACTTCTCTAGACAGGCAATCATAGCCCCATGACTCGGGAGCAACGAGGAGTGATGGTGATGATCTAAATAAGGAGGTTCCTTGAAAGACATAGTCTCTAAAATCGATTCATAGGAAGGAAAGATTCCTTTTAACGGATCCAAAGAAACACTATCTCTGAACCAAGGGGATTGTACATATGTGTCGAGAGACCTGCTCAATGGAGCAGGGTTAGAGGATGAAGTCGATGCGGAAACAATTTCTACATAGTTGAGCTCGGCAGGACTCAACGGCATGATGTCACCCCAGGAGTCTACCTGATCGATGGGAGGGACAACCCAAGGATTAGAACAGGCAAAAATCATGTTAATGGGGGCAATGTTGAGAGGCGAGAGCGAAAAGACACCCATAAGGGTAGGATCTTTCAAAATTCCAATGCCCACACTTTCATAGGGAACAGAGGTATGCTCCACAAATGGCATGTTGCCATGTGAAGAAGAAGAGGTGAATAAGGACAGTTGATCAACCGTGATAATTTTCCCTTGATGGGGAAAACGAAGGACATGAAATAGAGATGAAGCCACAACGCACATGGCATATGTCCAACTTCGACCTAAGAGAAGGTTGTAAGTCAAATTTGCATCAACAACTTTGACATCAACCTCAACTGTCTTCCATTCTAGAGTGATGGGAAAATGTGGGAGGATACCGAAAGGACGGGAATCTCTTCCATCGAAGGCTTCCAAGGTATTGGTTGATTGACTCAATGTCGGGGAACTGATGGCCTTCCAACAAGCAACAAACATGATGCAAGTGGAGGCACCCTCATCAATAACAATGCGATGGATATTTTTCGAGTTAATGATGACTTGAATGAGGAAAGCAATGTGATGAGGCTATCGTGGTACATGATTGTCAAGATCGAAAGTGATTAAATCCGAATCGGCCAAGTCAATGCCACCAATGGATGATAGCAGAGACTTCCTTTGGGAGGGACAACTCTGGAGGACTTCCAAAGTGGACATAGCCAAAGGGGCTTGGGCTAAGTCATCAACAATGCTATAGTGTTGCGCGACATGAGTATTAGGGTTGTAAGAATATTTCCGGAGCACTCCCTTGGTAGGAGGTCGAATGACTGACTCGGTACTAGGCCGCTCAATATGTAGAGGGCTAGTACTAGACGAAGGAACACTTGAAGGGACTTTAGGTTCCTTTCTGGTGGGTGGAGGGTATTCTTTCAATCAAGTACTGATATGAATGGGAATAGTCCCAGCCATGAAAAATTGAGAGCTAAAAGTTGAAGAGGATTGAGGTTGATCGACCACCATTTGGGTTTGTTGAGAGGGAAATGGCTCCTTAAGCACAATATGAGTTCCACGGGTGCCTTTAAGCAAAAGACTAACCTCAGTCTGTCTGGAACAATATTTAGTATAGTGATCCTCATCACAAATGAGACAAGGGTACTTGGGTTTGCGTTTGGTTTCTTCATCGGCTAGAGGCTTAGGAGCAACCTACTTCGGTGGATCGGCTTTATTTTTGCCTTTACCCTTTTTCTTATCTTTCGAAGCTTTGTCTTTTGCGGTGGACTGGACGGCATTGACTTCGCAATCTTTACCAAGATTAAACAAGGCCTGAGAAGCATTTTCATTTGGAGTGGTAGATTTTTTCTTCGTAAGGGTCGCGAAAGACTTTCAAAAGGATGAAATAATGGAACCAATGACATTGTTGATAGATGGTGTTGGCAGAGCCTTAGAAGTTCTAGGTCACGAAGCATCAGGAAAATAATCATATAGTGTACCGGACTGGGAATAAACTAAGTCGAGATACTTTTCATGCGCAATAGCTTGCTCTTCAGTGACACATGCCCCCATGGCAATATCGCGGGCTATTAGACTGATGAATGAGGTAGTAAACTAGTCAATCATAAGTTGATCAGGGATCCAGAACTTAATCAAATGACGTTGCCTTCTCCATTCATGAATATGATCGGAGATGTGCGTTGTTGTGTCCTATTCCAAAGATGTAAGGAGGTGTGTCCCCATTTCATAATGAATCGGTAACTGAAAGTTAGTAAGAAATGCCATAGCAAGAGAATTGAAATCTTGGAAAGTTCTACGAGCAAGCTCAATATACCATTTCACAGCTGAACTAGTGAGAGTCTGTTGAAAAAGATGGAGGCGGATAGAATCATTAAGCCATGAATTAGATGAGCACCAGAGGTGATAAGTCATGACATGTGCTTGAGGGTCCTCTCTAGATTTACCGTCAAATTTAGGACAATCACCAGGAATTTTGTTCGGAACTGGCGACCAATACAGATTATAAAGGATGGGATCATTCGTCAGCTTGGACACATTCAACAGTTCCAAAGTTGTCAGGAAAGGTAATTGAGGATTAAAGGACATCATAGGCTTCTGATACGAGCTAGCATTAGGGTTTCATCCAATCCCTTGGTGCCCCCATTGGGTTTGACCAGAAGGATTTTGCCCGTAAGGGTTTTGTCTGTAAGGGTTCTTCCCATAGGGGTTATAAGTATAACTGGATGGTTGACCCAGGTTTTGACCACCAACAACCCATTGGTTACCAGCTTGATCGACAGGAGTAGCATAGGGCTACTGAAAATTTTGTTAAGGATTGACCTGCAGTTGCTTATAATTCTGATACGGAGTAGCCTGAGGTTGCCCTTGGGGTTGCTGAAGTGCTTGGAGACCGTATTGCGGCTAGGCTCCAAACTGCACCTGAGGCCTAGGCTGCATTTGATAAATAGGTTGGGCTTGAAATCCAACGTGAGTTTGGAGAACCGGGTGGGGCTTGAGAAACAATGGGTGCATGAATGCCCGGTTGACCAGGAGATGGATTGATTTGACCAGATGGATGTCCTTATTGAAATTGAGGTTGAACCAACTAGCTAGAAGGCTGGCCTTGTTGATACTGAGGTTATCCTATTTGCCCAGAAGGTTGAGCTTGCTGGGTAATAGGTTGACCTTGTTGAAGCTGAGGCTGGCTTGTTTGACTAGAGGGTTGAGTGGGCTGAATAGTAGGTTGACCTTCCTGAGTCTAAGGTGGCCTACTTGTCCAGAGGGCTGACTTGGCAATACAGTAGGTTGGCCTTGTTGAAACTGAGGTTGGCCTACTTGTCCAAAGGGTGGACCTTACTGAGAAATGGGTTGGCTTGGTTGGAATTGAGGCTGATCAGGTTGACCAAAAGGTTGCTCTATGTAGGTGAAAGAGGAACCCGTAAAGGCCAGAGGTTGTCCCTGTAAGGGTTGTCCTTGTGGGCCAATAAGCTTTCCTTGATACAACTACCCTTGATAAGGCTACCCTTGGTACGGTGGTCCTTGAAAAGTGGAAGGCTATTTTTGGCCATCACGATAAGTAGTACGAGCCCAGGCAACAGATAACGGAATGAAAACCTCAACCATAGGCCGAGGAGGGAGGGACCTAGTATCATAAATATGAGTCCCTCGAGGATCATAATAATGCAACGGATTATGCGGATCCAATTTCTGAAGAGATATTGCTCATATGTCCACCCTACCGAAATGGAATCGGAAGAGAGTGGAATACTACTGGTGGGATTTACAATTCTGGATGCCGATGTTGAAGGGCCAGCACTAGTGGGACCGACTGAGGGCCCAACAACAGTGGTAACCACCGAGGATGCAACAATGGAACTGATAGTAGGATTTGTAGAGACCACAAAAATAGTAGGTATGGACGGAACAAACGTGATGGACACATTGTGAATCCGAGGTACGAAAGGCTCTAAGGTCAGGGCTATAGTACGAGACCACATAGAACCCAAATTAAGAGACATAGAGCTCATGACGTTCGACAAGGCGTGATAACATAGGGGCAATGTCATGTCAAGAGAGGTGATGTGACAGGGGAAACCCTCCGTGGGTAGAGGAATTTCACCACTTGACACAAGGTTCTCTTCACTGGACACGGGGGTCATCTCATCCATGTCGGAAGAAGACATTGCAGCCAAAACACTAGGGGGAGTAACCGGGAAGTCCTCTTCTAAAGGTTCCCAAATAGGGTCCCAATTGATATCGTAAGAGTCCCCTCTTGGAGCTCGAGAGTCAAGAGGTTGAATACTCGGGATAATAGGAAGGGTATCACTAACAGCCAATACCTCAGAAGTGACAGTAGATGCGGAGTCGTGGTCGCTTGGTACAGGGGACGGGATCGGTGATTCTGCTAGGATGTCTTAACTCAAGATCCCAAAAAAGAGATAATCGAGTAGGGTCACAACGCGACGCGAACCAAAACATAGTCAATATTAATGGGGAAAATGTGAGCGTGGTCGAATAAATTTTATGACATAGGAACAAAACTTGACCTTTTCATATTTAAAGAGTCAAGAAAAGGACCAAAGATGACTCTATTCACCTTTGAATATTTAATGAGCTCGGAAGGACAAGTGCTCAGATTATCCTTTTCTTTTAAGGAATCAAAAAGGAACAAAAGTGACCACTCTAGAGTACTAGACAAGAGGTTTACCAGATAAACCACAAAATTGCATATACACCTAGGTGATTAAATGAAAGAGAAATGACCAAGGTCTTTTCATACGACGAATAATCCGCTCGAATGTTGTGTTCAATGTGTTACGGTTCGTAAGGTGGCAAGCTCAGCTTCCTATGGATGATAGGATGATAACCTAGTGGGGTCTCCCGATATATACTCAACGATATGGGGAGCACAAGTCCGTACTAGCAGCTATTGAATCTTAGAAGGAGGAATCACTCAACCTTCGTGAAAGCAATAGTGACTAGGTTTAACGATGCCGAAGCACGTCTCTAGCCTAGACCTCTAGATAATGTGCGCTAAGTTCCAATGCTTTGTTAGGTTTATTCAATTTATTTTAAGAGTTAATCTTGGATTAATTTTTGGTTTCCAAGCCCTACCGAATGTATTTCAACAATTCTTAGGATGCAGCTACAATGAGTAAAACACCATTCGTTTCGATGAACAACTACCTAAAGGAGGTTAAAGATTTTATTTCCAAGTGAAAGCAAACCAAGACAAGCAAATGCAAACACTAAGAAACACAATGCATCAATACACTTATCTCACAACTACTAATGAAATATTTAAACTTTGCTTCCTAATTTCTCAATCATGAAAATTCAGTAATGCAAATGTACTTTCATTTTCGTATGCTGTATAAATACAATATTTTCTATTTTTGGAATTTTAATTACAAACAAGCGAGTGTAAACCTAACTAATCCAAAAAAATGTGATCTATGTTTGATAGAGTGGAAATCAAATCAATATGAGGTATTGGTTCAATAACCAAACACTAAAGACCAATCAGAAAGAAAACAAGCAGTAAAATAGCTTCAAGCAAATCAATCAGACAGCTATGAAAGAATCTTGGAGGGATGAGTGACCCAAACAAATGACTTCTTGATGAAATCTTAAAAAGAGTGAGATCACACTATCTGAAAATACAAGATTCACTCAATGAAACCAAAGATAAAGTGCCTTAACTCAAAAACAACCAAAACAAGTTGATGAGAGGCAAGAGACAACAGGGGTCAAGCAACACTAGTTGATTCAAGAGGTAAAGTTGTAAAAACAACTTGTACAAGAATCATCACAGGCTATAACTAGCAACCTAAGACGAAAAGTAAATCATCGCAAGTAAGAAGCAAGAAACTGGGCGATGTCATCTCAGGAGTACACCTGCCTTCTATGATGGTCTGATTTCAAGAATCATCGCAATTGTATGACGGGTTATCTATGACGTGCAAGTTTACTAAAGAGGATAGGTGTGATGTCGTCACAGCTGTTAAACTATAAACAATGATGATCTCAATTAAGAGAAAAAAAACAAAATAAAAACACCTGAATAACACCAGACTAATCTTTCAGACAGTAAGATGGACTCCCAGATTGACCCAGGTAACCCAGAATACTGGTGGCTCAACCCCAAAATCAAGAGACACTATATCAAAAACAAAATCAAGAGAAAACAAGAGAAAACATACAACGGACTCCCCAGTGGAGTTGACAACTTGTGAAGTAGGAAATGTTCCCTCTGCAGATAGAGGCAATCCCTCTATCCCTAGAGTGGGTCTAGTCACAGCAAGACAAAACAACAACTAATTTCCTTAAACAGTCATTGTTGAAAGAGCCTACCTCAAACCGGTGTTCGATGGAGCTTTCATTACGTCGCTTCAGCTATCGTTTCCTTCTCCTCAATGAGCAATCAACCTAAAACAATACATGACAACAACAGAACACATAACCGAGAACAACAATAATCTATTTACTTACAAAGTCAAGGAACCATAAGCTATCAAGTATATTTTACACAATGCATAGGAAATCATCATTGGTTGTATCAAAATGAATCAAAAGCAAATATTAAAACCGAGCCTTGACGTCGCAAGCCTTCTCGAAGGGTCCAGTCGGTATGTTTCTTCAAGAATTCACTCTCAAAAGGGTCTCCCAAATGGATGATAACTCTCTCTCACTCACAAGCTCTAGTACAAAGCTAAGGAAATCCACAACCAATTGCTAAACTATCACCAATTCACACTGCAAACTCACACCAAAGCTAGCTAATTTGCTCAAATCCAAAAACTAAGAACTAGCTGATCATAGCAACGGGGAATGCTTTTATAGGAGGAGGAGCCTCCATGAAATGAGGGAGAGGGAGCTTATACTCAAGGGAGGTTTCTCAAAAGGTGGAACTACCATCCCAAAGGGGGAAAGGCGAACTCCCTTGACCCAACAACTAGCTCTAGAATCACCTAGAAGCATTCTGTTTGAACGAATTCGCCATATCTAGATTGTTGCAAGTCATAAACTAGGGCTCAATGATGACAGCACAAGGAAGTAGTGTATGCAGAGCCATAGTCACAATAAATATCTTAAGGACTTGTGCCGAGCCCTAAAATTCAACCGTCGCAGGAAATAGATGTACCCCTTCGACAATGGCATGACCTTATAGTTCATCATAGAGAATCGTCGCAGGCAGAATGATGCTTACTTGCGACGATGAAGAAATATAGGTAAAAGGGTCAATCTTCAGGATTAGAGAGCATTTGTTTAATCTTCTTGAATGAGTGGGAAGATATGGACATATTTATTTGATGTATGGTACAACAGAGATGTCGCTCAAAGATTGACTCTATCTGAGATCGGGGGATATGAGGCTAGTGACAAATTACTGTGTAACAGGGGGGAATGGTCAAATACAAATTCAAAAGGCGCTATAAATTAAAAAGGGTTGCCCAACAAACAACACTTAGTCATTTTCGAATTGAGATATTGTATGCCCCGCGTATTTTGAGACGAGATCTATTTGTCATGTTCTAAGCGTTGATTGTGCCCCTGATTACATGATTGAAAGATTTTTGGACCAGCAAGATGGAAGCATCACAAGAAGTTAGGGAAATTGCAGAGATGACAGTTGAAGAGGCTGTGCAGGCCGTGACTGTGGGGGATGCCCCTAAAGGCACCATGATTATGGTGGAAATCCCTAAATCACTGCGCACACCGAGGCCGAAGAATGAAAAATAGCAGATGATTCCTGTATGTGTGTCCCCTCAAAACCTACTATGCACCAAGTTAACGATGGAGGAGAAAGGTAAATTCGTTAACTTGGAAACTGACGAGGAGGAGGAAGACCTGGAGGACTTTATAATTGAGGAAGATGAGGACGAAGGCATGGAGGAAGAAATTGATCTTTCACACCCTCCAATAAAGCTGCCCACCTATATCCCCCCACAAAAGGGGAAGGAAAAAGTGCCCAAGGATCTCGATGATAACAAGAGCTCTCTCTAGACTCTGCTCCTCCCAGATGACATCATCTTTGAAGGCACACACCTGCGGTAGATGCCTAACTTGAAATTTGAAGATTTTGATCTCACTAACCATGAGAAGTTCCCTCATCTAGAGACCATGCAACTCATGAAGCCCAAGTAGAACACCACAATGGGTGTTATCGAATTGGAGCCACAAAAGTGGTTACGCGAAGTGGAAAAGGCAGGGTTATTAAATTTGCTCTGGGTCTCGCATTTCCACCACGCCCCAATAACAATATTCATCATTAGGTAGCTTCTTTTCCTGGTGCATGGTGGATGTTTGTGGCTGGAGGATCCCATCCCCATCACAGACAACTTAATCCACTGCATTACCCAGCTCCCATGCAAAGGAGAGGACCCCGCAGACATCTCGGAGGGGAAGAGTAGTGACTTGGCCATTGCGGAGGCCATGAAGAATAAATACAAGCTGGAGAAAAAGAAAAGGGGCTATGCCATATCCAGCATCAAAAACAAAGTAGTTAAAGTGGCGACCCAGATACTGACGAGTAAAGTTATGCGCAAGTGCTCTGTGGACGAGGTACCTGTGCTGGTGGTGGCACTTACTGAGAAATGCATGGAGGAGGTCCAGTTCAACTGGTTTGAGTTATTATGTAAAGAGTTCCTAGAAAATAGTTGCGAGGCCTAGGAATAGGGAAAAACATTCCACTATGCATGGCTTCTGTTGTCCATAGTGCTCGTGGCAGGGGAATTGCCAGAGGACAATCAGTTCCTCACAATCGACAGTGATCTGCCAGAGGCCATGAAGTATGCTTCCCTCTGGGAAATGAAGGAAATGATCTGGATCCGCTATAGTAAGATATTATGGGTGTTCATGGAAATGAACATCAGAATGGGAATTAACCACAAGCCGCAGTTATTACCCACTGTCTACAACAACCTGCAGAGTTTTATAGAATTTAAAGTGGACCACCACAGCATATAAATCATAGCGTGCAAGGAACCAACCAAGAAATGGAGATATCTACCATTTGTCGCCATGGATGACGTAATTTTTGATGTACTGGAGACATGGCCGTTGGAGTGGTGTGCCCCCGACATCGTGGCAATGGAGAAATTTGTGGCACAGAAGAAGAAAGAAGAGGCCAAACTGCGCATGGCATAGTTGGCAGAGAAGAGAAGGAAAGAAGTAGTGGAAGAAAAAGCATAGGAGGCATGGGACGCTGTGTAGACAGCAGCAAAACAGGAAAAGGCTGCAATACCAGTAGCAACATAGGAGGTAGTTGAGAAGGCGTGTGAGGGTCAGGATTCGCCTTCTCATCGGTAGGAAACAGAAATGGCAATAGAGGAAGAGGAGGGCAGCACAGACCCATAGACCATGTTAACACAACTGAAGCACTAATGCCTGAGTGAGTGGACGGGGCCTCGCAAGAAGGTCAAGGCATCAAAGTTGTCTATCGAATCGATCACCCTTACTAAGGGTGATCTACACGACATCAGTGAGACAGTGCGTGACATCACCTCCGAGGCCCTCCAGAACTTCGTGCATGAGAATTAGATTGTGTTGGGGGCCCTTAGAGTGTAGCTTCAAGAGTTGCAGGTGTGCACTCCTTAGGCTGGTACCCTTTCAACCAGCCTCGTAGTAGGGACAACTACAGCAGAGAAGATGCTGCACACTCGGACAACAAACACAATAGTGCTGCCGAAAGGGGCACTCGTTACAACAAATGAGGCCAATAGGCCTACTATTAGGGCACTGAAAGATATCAAGATCAACATGGCTACGCTCCCACCAGAGATACTATATGTTCTACAGGATGGGATTACTGTAGAACTACGTGCTAGGGAGAGTCATGTGCTGCAAGTATTGAGCGAGAAAAAGATAAACATGGAGTA
The DNA here is from genome assembly GCA_000404065.3 of Pinus taeda. Classification (NCBI taxonomy): domain Eukaryota; kingdom Viridiplantae; phylum Streptophyta; class Pinopsida; order Pinales; family Pinaceae; genus Pinus; species Pinus taeda. The sequence goes on from APFE031621998.1 coordinate 24,006, forward strand.
GTTGAGCTTGCAGTGTGATGAAGTGGTGTCATAGAATAGGCAGATGGTATAGGTACTAGAAGAATCCTATCAGATGGGCCCTGAGTTGGCCATCCCAGCAGATGCACTAGCAGAAGCGCACATCCACAAACTAGCAGCAGGGGTGCGCGAGGCGTGAGAAGAAATGACTAAGGTTTAGCTGGAGCTGAACTTTCAGATAGCAGAGCTGCGATTGAAGGTGAAACCATCCACTCCTCTAGACGTAAGAGAACAACATGCTAGCACTATTACATCAGAGCTGGAAGAGATTGGTAGTGAAATAAGGGATTGCACCAGAATGTTGGAAGAGTCATTTGAGGTCCTCACGAATTTGCAAGAGGACCCTAACATCCAGTTCTTAGAGATAGAGGAGCGCGAGCTCTAGCAGTAGTATGACAACATCAAAGGGACCGCACAAATGGTGGCCCTCAATTAGAGGTTTTCGCCAATGCAACAGTCGAAAACGTTAGAAGAGCAAGTGGATGTTGCATAACATCGAGAAGCAGTTTTGAAGGCACACGTTCAACCTTGGATTGAAGAGGCCTTCACTATTACTGCAACAATTGAAGGCAAGCTCACACAAATTTAGGGGATGCAGGAATGGATGTAGGTAAGCAATTCCCACACAGTGGTCTTGGAACAACAAGTATAGGAGATTCAACAAGAAACCACTCAGTGCACCATCGACCTTGCAACGGTTCGAGCAGAGTTGGAGGGACTCCACGTGAAGATCTCTGCACGGATAGAGTGACTCGAGGGTGAGTCACGATGTTTGTGTTGGGGGCTTACTGGGCATGGAACCCTTCCAAGACATGTTTTGGGGCTTAAAGCCCAAGTTTTGACCAATTCCTTTCTAAAGACTCCTCGATTTGTGGGCTTGGAGTGCAAAGTCATAATAGAGAAACAAGGTTGTCTGCCCTTGTTTTTGTAATGTAATGTCGGCTTGAAAGATCCACCCATGGTTTCCGGACCATGTGATTGTATAAATAGAGCGAGGCTCTAAGTGTAGTTAATGGAATCTAAGCATGATGAATCTAAGGAATTGATTGAGTCAAAGTGTAAGTTGTGTCTTTGGGTTGTAGGTTAGGAGAAGGCTTTGTAGCTGTGTGCGCAAAGGCCTAGTAGTCTGCAGCTGAGTGCACAAAGGCCTATAGCTGAGTGCGCAAGTAAGCTTGAGTCTGTAACCATGGGAAGAATTAATAAAAGAGCAGTTATAACTTATTTCTGTGTATCTTTTCCTATTTTATGTATTATTGGGTATGAATTACAAGTTTACTGTGTATTTGCTATGCGAACTCATATGAATGTGTTGTATAAATAAATATAACATAAAGCATCCATTTACGTGAAGATAACTAATTGGTGTAAGAAGATAAGAAATATCTTGGGTGTGACTTAGGGAAATAGTGCAGAGCGTTGCTCTAGCAATGCGGAAGCCCCACAGACCTTGGTCAAGGCTGCGTGAAGGCGAGTATATCAGGGCATGAAGGCCAGGGAAGTGTGAAAAGTAACCTATGCAAGTTGGACCAATTCAACCTCTCAAACATCTCAAGGGTGCGAAAACCTGGTTCTAGCACTCCCCCCATACTACTTTAGGTGAGACCTCAGTTCGTGCTCCACAGACTATTGCCAAAAGGGCCAGTAGTACAGGGATTTGTTTGGCTAATTAACTCTGAACCTGGGTCAGGTCACAACAAGCCAACAATGTGGGGGATATTGATAAGTGGGAAACGGTATCTCATGTGCCATAAAGGCTCTAAACAGTATTCCTAAAATTCATGCGATTAACCTTAGCAGGTGACACGTAGCACGGGAAAACCAATTTTCTCACGCGCTTTCGACTTGATATCAATCGTGCAATACTTCGCACGAGATTGCGCTATAGCCATTCAATTGGATGGTTCACAACGATGATTGAGATCATCTGGGTTAGTTGGTGAGCGAACGACGTGATATCCGTTGGATCTGGAGAAGTGAGATCAACAACGTGGATTGAAGCGCTTGATAAAAGGAGAAGTCAATGAGGGAATGACAATGATTGGTCAGATAAGAAAGACCCTCAGGGTGAAAATCCACATACAAAACCAAATTTAAGTGCAGCTTATTGGTTACAAAGTTAACCAATATTCGAATTACAGACTACCACCTCATTTTCATCAACCTCCTGCATCAATTTTTTTTACCAGTAGAAGAGAGATTCTTTTTTACACAGTATATATTTTTAAAATTCACTCATTGGTATGTGTTGTGGGAGTGGTTCTCAACGGGAAGGAGAACTATCTTGAGTGGTCTCAGAAAATTAAACAAACTCTCATTTTTAATGAGTTGTGGAAAGGAGTGTGTGTTGGAAACGAAGACAAAGAGCCAAAACAACCTACCTCAGACGAGGAATTCGCCATTTGGGAAAATAAGAACAACAAGGATTATGCATTAATTGCAGCATCAGTAAATGAAGAGGTGAGTCACCATATTTTGCCATTTTCAAATGCTTTCAAAGCCTTACAAAAACTAAAGGAACTCTATCACTCACACTCCGCACTTGAAGTTGTTCAACTCATGATTAAATTGTTCACCCTTGAATTACAAAATGGTGATCCTCTTGCTCTTGCATCAGAAGTAAAATCTATTATGCATGATATCAAAATCACTAATGTTTAATTGGACATTCTTCTGATAACTTTTCTCAAGGCACTTTATCCCACTTACTCAAATTATCTTGAGTCATTGAAAGTAAATGGAAACCTCAAAGATGTTACCTCCGACTCCCTTGTGAAAACAATTGCTGAAAGAGAGAAAGATTTTGGGAAGAAGACAACTCCTCAGTATTCTGAAGAGGCTATGTGCCTTGCACATAGAGAGAATAATCTTGCTCAAGATTCTTCGAGAGGAAGAGGTGGTTAAACAGGAAGAGGAAGAAATTTCAGAGGCAGGGGGGGTAGACACTCTCAAGGAGAGAAATCAAATTTGCACTACATATGCTGCAAAAGAGATGGATCACATGATGCATCTACATGCAAGTTGCCTTGGGATAGAATTGAGCATGAAAGAAACCAACCCAAAGGTAAAACTAATTCAAAGAGAAAGGTATAGCACCTGAATCCTTCACTATGTTGTGGCACACTGTAATATTGGAGTAAATGAAGACTTATTTAATGCTTCACTTGCTTCTTGGAAAAATGATTGGTTGCTTGATTTAGGAGAAACTTGCCACATGACTTTTAGAAGAGATTTTTTGAAGAATTTACCGAAAATGTTGATGGAGCGATATACTTTGCAGACAAATCAAAACTCAAGCCATCAGGGCTTGGTACAATCAAGCTTAAATTGCTTAGTTTTCTAGACTTTCTTTTTCATCATGTTTTATATCTCCCATAGCTGAGGAGAAACTTGTTTTCCTTGGTCCATATCCGCCAGAAAGGACACTCCATTCATATGTTTGATAGCAAACCTGAGGTGAGAAAAGCATTAGACCACTCACTTGTCATGACGCAGAATGTTGAAAATCACATGATCATAAAAACGAGCTATTGGGCTGGCGGAGACTCTGCCGGATTTTGTATTCAGCATTCGTATTAATAAATAAAAGTCTTTGGGGTTAGCAGCTTCTCGTGTGGTGCATGCCTTGGTATATGAGGTATACTTGTGTCGTTTAATGTTCATGTGATTTTCATTTGCTATCTAATTGTTTTTCATTTTGCCTGAAGGCACTATTGTCTAGGGAGGAGAGATCTGCAGCTATCTCAGATCTCTTCTGGGCTTGGTATATCTTGTACACTTGTTGTAGCTTGTCCATTCTCGATTGAATGACAAGCTCAACTTGGTCTCTACATACCAAGTCCCTTTTTGCACTAACAATTTGTTTGCAAGTGTTTTCTGTGTTTTCAAGCGACAGGTTTGCCAGCTCTGTTGGAGGGCGAGGACTTCTTCGGCGGGAATAGTCACCTCCCAGGATTCCAAGGATCCCACATGCTGTTCAAGGCATCAAGCTCT
>APFE031622005.1:0-10514 GCA_000404065.3 Pinus taeda
CCTACGGGTGCAAGCATGAACACAATTGTCCCCTAGTAATCGCTCCATATCCTCGAAGTGTGCTATGGCCTGGGCCTAACGATCCATGTACTCTAATAAACCCCGGGAGTTGGTTGCTAGGTGCTGGTGAGCGGATATCAATGCTCTGGGGTCCCCAGGCTCTGCTCTAATCAGTAGTGGTTCATGTAACTCTCGGTCCATGAAATTCCTGACCTCAGCTGCTCTCTTCTCTTCGTGGTTTAACCATGAGGTCATTGCCATCAGCTGCATGTCCCCTACTGCTGTGTTGGGGTCCCACGAAGTGATGTTTGGAAGGGCCAAATTATGGAGGTAAGACTCTAAAAGCTTGGCCTTATCTTCTGATGAACTGGTGTTACATAAATCTGTGAACTGCTGGGGGTTTTGGATGTGAGAGATACCCCTCTATGCCAACGTATTGATTTGGAACTGCAGCCACTGGTCCCTTAGGTACAGGCCATAAGATTTGGCCGGCGGCCTACATTGCAGTGCTTCCATTGCCCAACTGGCCATGCAGGCTAGTTGTGCCTCCTTTTCTTGCACCTGCTGCTTTAGGGATTGTATCTCCATATCTGCCTGTAGTCCCCTTTCCTGTAGCTACTAGTTGAATTCCTGAAGATCAGCTTGCATCTCTTCTTTTCCTTGAGGCTCTGCTGAGGGATGCTTGGCTACCGTGTCCTTTTCTTTCCTCTTTCCCTGCAGCTAGAGCTGTTGCCTGAGCAGCTCATTCTCTTCTCTTAACTTGGCTTGCTGGGAGCTTTCCACATGCCTTACTCTTGCCAACTCCCTTTGTGCTTCCCTGAGCCTTTCCTCTAGAGGTCCTATATCTGCTACCCCCTTAGATTTAGCGATCCTCATCCACGTGTGGGTTCGTACCCGTTCTTCCTCTAGTGCTAAAAACAGTGGCACTGTGAACTTTTGGGTAATAATTCTGCCGGCCTCCAAAAAGTTATAATAAGAGCCCAAGTTGGGCTGGGGGCTTGGTTCCATGATAACATCGGATTTCTCCTCCTTTGGTGGTGACTTGGCTGCTCCATCCTCCTCTTGTGGTGACTCGGCTGCTTTCTCCTCCATCTGCTCAGTTTCTTTCAGCCTAGCCAAAGTTTCCTGTAGAATAGCCTCAACATCCTGTAGAGAGGCTTCTGAGCTTAATTTTTCCATTCTGTCCCTCCATGAGGATGTTTTTGGGCTCCCCCGCTCATAAGTAATGGATGCTTTGGAGGGGGATTTATCCCTTGGTGTGGTAGGGGTATCCACGATTGTGATTGGTTCTTTTGATGGAGGCTGGGGTCTGCCAGTCTTAATCCTTACACTCCTTCTTGCTTTGAAATACAGAGGAGTCTCCCTCTTTCATTTTTCTTTTGGCTTGGGAGAGGTACTTAGGGCGGCCAGCACAACTACTGCCTCCCTAGCTAGGATTTCGGTCGACTTCTCCTTCTGTTTTCCTCCTTTCATCCTTCCTGTAGAAAGTCCTATAGCGGTTGCTTTTTGGCTTCCTGTAGAAGCCGGTTTCAGATTTCCTGTAGAAATACTCTGCTGCTTTCTTGTAGAAGCCGAGGGCACTGTTTTAGCCTGCTTGGCCTAGGGGACTTTTCTTTTATCTTGGCTGAGGTTGCCTTAGGGGTGCCCTGACTGTCTTGGACTTTCTCAGTCCGTTCTGCCCTGCTCTGTAGTCGTTTCTCCCTGGGCGTTGGTGCAATCCCATCATCCCCTGTTTTGGCAGCTTGCCCTGTTGCTGGTGTTCCTTTTTGCTCCTTCTTTAGTGTTTTGCCAGGGGTGTCTTGTTTTTTAACTTTCTTCTCGGCCTGAGTAGGCTCCTTCTCCTCACTGCTAGAAGAAGTGAGCTCCTCGGCTAAGACTCGGATGTCATCGTCTTCGACATATTCCGGAAAATTTCCCAGGAGAGAGGGATAGTGAAAGTGTGGAGTGCATCTTCCACGAGGAGCTTAATAAGCCCATGATGAGCTAGCTGGTCTGGTGTCCCCTCTCTGAGTTTGGTGGCACATTCAGTCATGGACTGCAGGAGGAAATAAGGAATGCTCAAGTTTTGTTCTGAGGGTAGGTCCATGTGGTGTCTGAGTTCTGTGAGCAGCCGAAAATGATAACCATATATGATGCTAAATCGCCCCTCACACGTAATATACTTCATAATTTGGAGGCTGACTTCACTCCAGAACGGTTGTAGGCTAGTCCTCCGAACTCCATTCTTATCTTCTGAGAATTGTTCTTCTGGCAAGAAGAATTCTTTCTTAGCCTTCTGACCAAGCTTCCTCTCCTCCTTATCCCAAGGCACCTCCATTGGAAGATCAGTTACCCTGCTGATGAGTTGTGGGGTGAGTCTGAGGGTCAGTCCTCTGAAATTGACAATGGCCAATGTTTTTGACTTCGGCTTTAGGGACCGAAGGAATTCTTCCGCAATTTCATCGTCATGACCTTGGAGCTTGTCACAAAATGACATCCATTGTGCACGGGAGAAAAAGTCCACCACCTCAGGGGTTTCTCGTAATTTCTTTGAGTCCGAAGGTTCTTTTCGAATGAACCCACCTGGCATGGTAAAACTCTGTGTTTGCTCGCATTCACGCAGACTGGGAATTCTGGGTGGATTCCCTCCTCAGAGCGTAAAAAAAGATATCTTTGGTCGATTACCCTGTGTTGAGTTTGCTGCTCACATATACAGAAGGAGAATTTCGGGAATTTTTCACACGAAGCGCAGAGCTACATCTCCGTTATACACAGCTGCCTAAAATTTACAATTTTAACAGTGTTTTGACAGGGTATCACTTTCTACAGGAGGGAGTTTTCATTCACGCGTGGAGGAAATTTCTCATGTAGATTACTAAGACGATTTCGACAGCGACATACAGAAAACTTCAGACAGAATTGCATTCAAATTTCTCTACCCCCTTCACTATGTCGAATTCACCACCTTTGGAATTTTTTATTTTGCATGGGGAGGTTGAATTCTGCCTACCTCGTTGAAATTCGCCACCCTCGACGTGAACAATCCACACTGCTTCGGATGCCATGTTTCCTGTAGCGCATCTTCCTGTAGAAGTTGTTCTCGGCTTCTGGAGGAGGTTACAGTAGTGCAGGACTAGTCTGAGCGGTAGCAAGATGTTTGAACAGGCCAAAAACTTGGGCTAACCACTTGCAGAGGAGGAGGACGCAGATTCGGCTGGAAAACGGTTGTGTTCATAAATGACTGCAGTGCATCATAAGTATCAACCGGCCGATTTCGAATTGCTGCGGAATTCATGGCATGGGGGTGAGCTGTCCCCGCTGATCCGTTGGTCGTCTTCATTGAAATCATTCCCTAGCGTGCCCCTGACTGCCGAATTCTTTCCTCTGCATTTTCCGCCGCCATTCTTGTCATACCTCCGCTTCTCCCTGACTGGACACTTCCCACGTGCCAATTATCCACCCTTTCGGCATAATCATTCCAGTTCGGACCCTACGAGGCCGCTTGACTGGCTGTGGTGGCCAGTTGAGTGGAAACCAACCTTGTTCAATCCGTCCATTCTCACAGTCATGCATATTCAGAGTATAGCTTATGCAATTGGACGAAATAAGGTTAGGCACTTACCTGTGCGGCAGTGGACGTGGTTTTTTCCAGGTTTCAAGACGAGGGATGCTGGATCTGCATGTTGCTGCATCGTGTTCAAGTGCTGAAGCTTCCCTGCATTGGCTGCTGCTGGCTGTGAGTCTTGGAGACCCGTTCCCCTGGTGGCAAATATGGCATGCACTGGTTCTGCGAGCTGCTGGTGTCTTCGTGGTAGGTACACCAGCTAGATCAGCTGCTACAGGATTCCTGTAGGACATCCTGTAGCCGTTTCTCCTCCTGGGGTGCATGCTGACATAATTTGAGTCACGTTGCACAGGTGAAAGGTCTTGAGGTCGCCTAAACAAGTGAGTGCTCGAGCCTCAGAAGACCTTATTTTTGAGATTGAAAAAACACAATTTTCCTTATTTGAAAAATAGATTTCTGGTTGCATGTGCAGGTATGCTTGCTCAGATTGGAGTGATGGCAGTGAAAAGAGGTGAAGCGAGTGGAGGATGGAAGAAAAGGGTGGTTGCATGCCTCCTCAGCCGACTTCAAGCTCCAAATCCTTCCCTGCAGTCGATTCTGGCCCGTCCAAAAGTTCTACAGGAAGTTTCCTGTAGAAATACAGAACTTCCTATAGAAAGTCCTGTAGCTTCCTGTAGAAGGCTGAACCATGATCCGATTGTGCCCAAACTTTGGAAAAGTGAGTGTTCATGGTGGGTGTGCATGTGAGGCTGTCGGGTAGCTTGATAGGGACCCTTGTCCTTGAGTTGAGAGTCCTCCTTTGGTGCGCTGTGTACCTGCAACCTACAACACTTTCAGAGATCAGCTTGTTTTTTCTTTTTGTTTCTCTTTTTCGCTTTTTTTTTTTTTTAAGAGACAGCTGGGGCGCCTCAATGAGGTTTTCACCCCTACCATCTGCCTTAAAAAGGTTTTCACCCAAGGATCTTTTTATTCCCATTCTTTTTTAGAGAGACAGCAGGAGCGCCTCAATGAGGTTTTCACTCCTACCATCTGCCTTGGGCGCCTCAGAAAGGTTTTCACCCAAGGATCTTTTTTATTGCATTTTTTTTTTGAATATAAAATGATGCTCAGGGTGTGCCCAAAATAGAGGCAGAACCCTTCTCTATGACCAGTACTGATTTTTCCATAGTTTTGACGAACTCTTGCCTCGAAAGAGGTTTCCTGTAGATCTTTAGTCGATGCCCATTGACGAGCATGGTGATGGCTTCTTCATCAATAGTCCGGATAAGGATGGAACCATTGTCATTACACTTTTCCACTGCATATGTTCCTGGCCACTTCGTTCTCATCTTCCCTTTGAAATCCTTATGTTTGGAATCATATAGTAGGGCCCAATCTCCCGGCTGGAATTGTTTGTCATTGAGGTGCCGGTTATGCCACACCTTCCTATGAAGTTGAGTCACTTCTGAGTGGAGGAGGGCCTTCATTCGAAGTTCGTCTAACCCATTCAGCTGCATTAACCTTTCTTGTTGAGCATGGTTGAGATCTAGGTCCAGCTGAGCTGCCATCCTCAATGTCTTGTATTCAAACTCGATTGAGAGCAAATCTCTCTTCCCATAGACCAGCTCATAGGGTGTGAAACTGGTTGTGGTCTTCCAAGTGGTGTTGTAGGCCCAAGTGGCCTCAACCAGGTGATCTGCCCAATCCTTTCTACTACTGCTCACCACCTTAGTCAAGATCCCCTCTAATTCTCTATTGATGACTTCCACTTGCCCATTCGCTTGAGGATGATATGGGGTGGAAGTCCTATGCTTGATTTTGTGATGAGCAAGCAAGTCTTCAATCAAATTAGAGGTGAACTGGCTTCCTTGATCGGTGACTAACTCTCTTGGGTAGCCAAATTTGTAGAGAATGTTTTCTCTTAAAAACTCGGCCACCTTTTCTTCTGTTTCTGCTTTGATTGCCTTGTTCTCTACCCACTTTGTTAGATAATATATGCGCACAATGATGTAATACTTTTGCCTTGAAGGAGGGTTGATAGGACCCACAAAATCCATACCCCACTTCTCAAATGGTTCAAGAGTCACCTGATGTTGGAGAGGCATTTCGTCCCTTGGGGTTGGTTTCCCCATCCTTTGGCATTGGTCACATTGGCTGATATATCTTCTGACATCTTGATGAAGAGTGGGCCAATAGTAGCCTACCTGTAGAATCTTGAAGGCAGTCCTCTTGGCTGCAAAATGTCCTCCACAAGGCCCATGGTGACAAGTTAGGAGGATGTCAAAGACTTCCTCCTCCCTTACACAATGCCGTATGATCTGATCAGGTCCAAGTTTGAACAAGTTGCCCCCGATCCAAGTGAATGAGGAACTTTTCCTCACGATTCTGCTCTTCTCCTTTGAGGATAAGTGCGGAGGGAACTGTGCAGAGACCAGATAGTTGGCTATATCAGAAAACCGTGGGGAGAGTGTTGAGATAGCAAACAGATGCTCATCTGGCATCTGGTCATCCACTGTTTCTTCTTCACCTGTAGTCAAATTCACTCTAGACAAAAAGTCAGCAACAACATTTTCTTTACCTGGTTTGTCAACGATGGTCAAATCAAACTGCTGCAACAAAAGTAACCATCTAATAATACGAGCATTCACATCAGGCATATTCATTAAATATCTGATTGCAACATGGTCAGTATGTACAAATGTCTGATAGCTAGTGATATAGTGTCGGAACTTGTTCAGGGAATGGACCACAGCCAGGAACTCTTTCTCAGTTACCGTATAATTCATTTCCGCCTTGGATAAGTTTTTGCTAACAAAGTATATAGCATACGGGAGTTTTTCTTCAACTTGTCCTAAGGCTGCTCCTATGGCTTTGTTCGAGGCATTAGTGTGGATGTGGAAAGGTAGGGCCCAGTTTGGGCCTCTCAGAATTGGAGCAGACACCAACTTATCCTTCAACGCATTCAGAGCCTTCTGGCAGTCATCCGACCACTTAAAATCAACATCTTTTGCTAAGAGGCCAAACAATGGCGAGGATAGCTTACTAAAGTCTTTAATAAATCTACGGTAATATCTTGCTAAGCCTAGGAAACTCCGGACATCTCTCACCTTCTGAGGAGGGGGGACCCTTTTGATGATAGCAACTTTACTGGGATCCACCTGTAACCCCTGGCGAGAAATGGTATGGCCTAACACGATCCCTTCAGTCATCAGGAACTCACATTTCTTAGGACTGAGGGATAGGTTCATCTCAATGCACTTGCTCAAAACTTTTCCCAGGTTGGACAAGGCTTCCTGGAAGCTAGACCTGTAAGGAGTAAAGTCATCCATATAGATTTCTACCGAATCATGGACCAACTCGGCAAAGATGCTTAATACAGCTCTCTGAAAAGTGGCAGGGGCATTACATAGCCCAAAGGGAAGGACGTGGTAGGCAAAGTTACCCCATGGACAAGTGAAAGTGGTCTTATCTTGGTCCTCCGGGCTGATTTGGATCTGATTGTACCCGCTGAACCCATCTAGGAAAGAGAAAAAACTCTTCCCTGCCAGACCATCCAACACTTGATCTATGAAAAGGTAAAGGGAAGTGGTCTTTCTTGGTGGATTTGTTCAATTCTCTGTAGTCCACACAGATTCTCCATTTCCCATTTTTCTTGGGCACCAACACCAGAGAGGAAACCCATTCATTATCCGAGATGGGGTAGATGAATCCTGCATCCAACAATTTTTGCACTTCTTCTTTGACAACGTCCTTGAGGGCTGGATTCATTCTCCTCTAAGGTTGCCTGACTGGTTTACAGTCCTCCTTGATGTAGATATGATGAGTACAGACTGAGGGATGGATTCCCTTCATTTCCTTGTAGCTCCAAGCAAAGGCCTCCAAATGGTGGGTCAAGAGGCTACATAGCTCCTTTTCTTGAGAGGGAGAGAGAAAGAAGCTTATCTTCAAAGTCTTCTCAGGGCCAAACTCCACATTCTTAACTCTGGGGGTGGTCGGATTAGTGGCACCTAGGTCCACTAAAGCATTGGCCTGGGTATCTTCCACCAATTCTTCCAAGGATAGCGCACTAAGGCAAGGATTTTGGATTAAGTTTTCAATCAAATCATCCTCAGTTGGAGGACCTCCATTGCTGGCCTCCACTGTGCATAATGGTGCAGAGTAGACCTCATCCTCTTCTTCTTCTTCCAACCAAAGGGGTAAGTCATGTTCTAGCAGAGGTTGGGCAGGAGGGTATAAGACCAGCTGTTTGGACATAGGCCCATTTTTTATGGTCATGCTTCTGGCTCGACAGCTGATGTAAGCATCTGCAGTAGCCAGCCAAGGCCTTCCCAAAATGAGGGGATATCCCGTGAGTTTTGCCTTAGGCTGGAGGACCAAAAAGTCCACAAGGCATTCCCAAGAGTCAACAGAGACCAAGACATCCTCCACAATCCCTTCGAGAGTCACGGTGGAGCGGTCTGCCAATTGCAGCACTGTCGAGGTCTTCCTCAGGGAACTCTGAAGATTGAGCTTAAGCATGGTGTCCCTGGTCATCACATTGATGGCAGCCCCTAGATCAATCAGAGTGTGGGGTATAATGGTGCCATTGATGTGGAAACCAACTACAGGACTCCCAGGGTCCAAATAATTCGAACAAATTACTTGCCCCAACATGAGATCAGACAGTTGTCCTATGACATTGATGGTCAAGGCATCTTTCTTTCGCCTGCCTGGGTGCCTGAAACACTTCTCCTTAATCAATTTGTTGTATGTCGGTACATCTTTTATGGTCTGGAGAAGTGGAATTTTCACACACAACTGCTTGAGTTCTCCCAGAAGCTCATCCTCTTCCGGGTTGGGTTGTGTGGTTACTGTGAGTCGCTCAGGAAAGGGTGGAATGGCTTGGGGTTCACTTTCCTTCTTCTCTTCCTCCTCCTCCAGGGGAGGAGGTTGGCATTCTTGAAGGACCTTCCCAGATCGTAGGTTGATCTCCTGGATCTCCACAACATAGGTAGGGTATGTTGTCTCCCCAGTATATACCTACTGGGCCTGTCTGTTGTTGGGGTTTGGGTTCGGTTGAGCAGGCATCTAAGGTTGTCTTGGAGGAGCAGGAGGTAATGGTTGAGGTTGAGTTGGTGGTGGAGGCAAAATGGCGAGAGGAGTGTTGTATTGGGGCCTCCACCCTGGTTGAGGTGCATTCCACTGAGGTTGCGGTTGGGCATGAGAGTGAAACGAGTGAGAAGGAGGTTGAGTGTGGTATGGAGATGGATAAGACCACAAAGGAGGTGTAGACTAGGAAGGATGAGCAGCGGGACCCCAAGAAGGCATATGAGCAGATTGGTTGGGGTGGTAATAAGCTTGGGATGACCATTGCATTCCCTGCTGATAAGGTCTGGGTCCATGAGGCCTCCTTTGGTTGAGGAAGTAGAGAGGTTCAGTAGCCACCTCGATCCCTAGGTACATGGCTTTAAATCCTGGCAAGGTAGGGCATTGGTTGGTGTGGTGGTCTTCGTCACAAATGAAACATACCTCTATTGAGTGCAATGGGCACTCATTCTTGGGATGCTTCCTCATGCATCTAGGACAAAAAATGGCCAAATCCCTCTCAGCTTCTTCTTTCTTTTGCTGAATTCGGAAGGTATCAAGTTGCATGGCAATGGTCTGTCTCATTTCGCTCTTAATGTCTTCCATCTGGTTAGCAAACTCATGCTTGGAGAAAGAGGTACTAGCTGAGAGACGATTCCCCCTACCTCTCTTCCGGGCTGCCCTAGAATGGTTTCTAAACACGGTCTTTATGTCCTCATAAGGTAGTTGGTAGATGTCTCCTCCAGCCAACAAGTTAAGGGTGTCCAGAAGGTCTTTAGGGACTCCTCGGAGCAGAACCAACTTCAGGGATTCTAGGTCAAGTGTGCACCTGGCCCGTTTATAACTGAGTTGGAACCTCTCCTCATAGTCTTCCAAAGATTCATCGCTGCCCATGGTCATTCGAAAGATTTCTCCCTTAGTTTCCTTGGACCTACAGTAGTCTCTGTACTTGGCGTTGAAGGCTTGCTGCATCTGAGCTCAAGTGGTGATACTGTTTCCAGGTAACCCCATGAACTAGCGTAATGCTGCATCCTTGAGGGTAGAGGGAAAGAGTTTCAGCTTTTGCTCATCCTCAGCATAGTCATAAGTTCGACAAAAGACAACAAACTCAAACAGGAAGGTATCAGGGTCCTCAGTAGTCAGACCATGGAAATGAGGTAGCGCAAAGGGACTTATGTTTTTCATTTTCATCTCTCCATTGGTCTCTCGGATGGGAAAGGCACCCGCTATTCTCTCGTCTTCTCTTCTACAGTTTTGGTTTTCAGCCATGGCTTCAGATGGAGTGTTCCCTAAATCTTCTTCTGCTATAGGATCTTCGTATATCTCAGGAGGTTCACCTATAGGTTCTTTTGGCTCACTATCACCAGAGAAAAGAGAAGGTTGACTCAGTGATGTGGTGGGAGTGTTGGGTAAGAATTTGCCGGTTTTATCTCTGTTCCTACAAGGCATGAAATGGAAAGACTTTTTCTTGCTTTTTGTATTTTTTCTTGTACCTGCAAAACTAAAATAGAGTGAACTGCAACTAACTATCTTACTGAAATGAAAATGCGGAATTGAAATGAAATCAGGAAAGGACTAATCTATTTTGCTCAAAGGAAATTGCAGGAATGGAATGCTAAGCTACGCTTGCAGAATTGAAATGCTAATCTATGAAAGCAAGAAATGTCTACTTTACTGTTGCGGAAACGAAATTGCAGAATGGAAATGAAATAAACTACTTAGCAGAAGGTTGTAGGAGAAAATAGAAGAAAAGCAAAAATCACCAATACTCTGACGCTTCCCCGGCAATGGCAGCAGAAGGATGGTGGGCTCCAGTATTGCAGCAATAATGCTGCAACTCCTCGGACTCCCTTCTTTACTTTTATCAACCCGGTAGTTCATAACAAACTTGGAAGCGATGGTGCTGTATGCACAAGTACTAGCTCTT
>APFE031622005.1:39108-83427 GCA_000404065.3 Pinus taeda
TCTGCAGGGGTTCTACAAGATGTACTGTAGCTTCTACAGGATGTTCCGAAAGGGAATTTTGGAGGGTTGATGGTGGAAGAAAGGTGAAGAAGTGGGTATGGAGGTGAGATAAGGGTGTGAGGAGGTCTAGGAATTGGTGATTGAGGATGAAGAGTGGTTAAGGCGATTGGGTTGGTTCGAAGATAGGAGAAGCAATGTTGCGCAAGAATGTAGGAATTAGGGAAAAGTGGGAAAATGTGGCAAATGAAGGGCAAGAATCTGAGTTAGAGGATGAAGAAGGTTGCATTGATGGGATAAAGATAGGGGAGGAGGTATCATAGGTGCTATGCACATTATTTTCCAAACTGACCAAATGATGACTAGGAAAACCAAGGTTCTAACTACTTCAACCTAATTTGACCTAAATACCAGAAATCATGATGGACAACAGTGTGTTGGCAGAAAATCATGTAAGTCAACTATGAAAACCAAGCAAGAATGGATCCAAGCATGTAACCACAACTGGTACAAACTTTTGCATCTAAGAATCTAACACTAGCAATTGCATGAAGAAGCAAGAATAGTGTTTTTATGGCAGTAAGGACACCTTGGTCTCAGCTTATGGTCCCAAGGAGGGAGAGGTGAGATCAAGGATTGCTTGATAGCCCTTTTCGAAGATCTTTTCTGTTACCAACCTATTAAATTGATTTGAAACATGAACAACTATTTCTATCATCAAAAATGGACTAAGTAACCAAGCAAGATTGTAATCTACTGGCAGAAATTATTCTATGAGTACAACAAAAACTATAACAATACATAGAGGAGGTCCTGGCGCTGGGGTTGGGCCCAACCCCAAGAGTTACAGGCTTCTAAGAAGAAGCTTAGAACTGAAGCAAAATGAAACTGATCTCCATTATTCAAAAATTAACCATGTCATAAAAATGTTTACAGCAAAAGCTTCAAGATGAGCTGAAAACAGAGCAGCACTAGAGTGAAAAATACAAATGTTCAAAAAGTAACCTATGAAGGCTGGAAGCCTTCTGTCTTATACACTACGAGGACCTCCAACAACGCTCCTTAACTAAAGGGGCTTGATTGCTCAAACTGTCAGTAATCAGTCACTTTGCACAAAACTGCTCGGCTGCCCTTGAGAATCATTTTTGGTGGCTTGTTGAACTTTGAGCTGATGGTGGAGAATTCGAGGAAGGGGCCATTTAGTGTAGGAGAAAGCCTTCCTACGTATCCTCACCCTTGTTCCCTCATGTTTGGCTGTCATCTGGCTCATAAATGCTCGGCCTTGGTCCAAAAGTTGTCCAAAAATCTGCAATATCCACGTGTTAGCCTTCTTGGTCAAGTGACTATTCTCATACGTTCAATTAACATAAATATACTAAAAAACATGCATAAACTATGAAAAATGGTTGACTGATGAAGAACAATTAGGAAAAACGAGCCCAATAAGTTACCCAATTTTGGGGCTCATCACCAAGTCTTGCATCTCATCATCAGAACATTCATCATTGTTAATCGTAACATTATGAATAATAATGAATTGCATGGTCATGCATGTCATAAATTTGTATGCAACTATCACATGCCTCACCTCATGAATACCATTATAAGTTATAACATCAACATATTTGCATCAAAGACATATCATGACTTCACATAATAAAGGAACCACATGTCAATAAACCTCATATTATAGCATCATAATTCCTATGCCACATTATGCATATCATATCCATCATGAGTATTCAACATTAAATACCTATCATCACGTAGTAAATGAATATGTCAATATACCTTGACACAACATATAATGCCTATGCATATCATCATCATCATAAGGATACATCATCACTATTGTAATAACTATATAAATATGAACCACATGTGCATGATCACCCTGATGCCCTCATATCATAAAACATCGTCAATATGAGAAAGATCTTAATACTCATGAAATATAGAATAATACTCTATAAGCATTCTTATCATGATTCATCAGAAAAATCAATTTCATTTACTTTACAAACATTGAATACCAACTATGAACTAAGATCATTCAACATTCATCTAGGATCTATGTTATCTCATCAGTGTTATTAGTGTCATGTTTAGATCAAGATACCAATTACTTTTAGATAATCCTTTCATGTTATTTATATTAGGAGTTGACTATTTACACCATAGGTATACTCATCTAAGTACATCATTAAATTTCAAATGAGCCTCACCATCTTGAGCCTTGATCTCTCATCACTTATTCTTCCTTCCCCAATGACATTTTAGTGAAATTCATTACTAAGATATTACCATTTGTATAATCATTTAAATCATCAATATCAAGTTAAAATTCCAAGATCACTATACATATTTTTCTTATCCAAATGGCACACAAACAAGAGGTCATCCTTATTTAAGTCTTATGTTATGCTAAATCTACCTGCATGAGGGTTTGTTGCCCCCTAGTGATTTATTCATCAATTGCATAATTTTCGTTGTTCATCCTAAAAAGATTCGCTTATCTCATCATGTTTCCACTTGATCTCTTTTATCGTAGATTCACCCATTCTCAAGTTGGAATAGGGAATCTTCCACTTTAATTTTAACTCATTAAATATTCAGTTTAGACTTTGAAATGATTGGAACCACTACCATTATTATCTTCCATGAATTATTTGGTATGCCCAATCTATTTGGCAATAACTTCTTTCAATACTAATGACGCGCACTAGTAAGTTGTTTTGTATGAGGTAAAAATATATCATCAATCCTCTCGTGAGTGAAATTTATTCAATTGCACCCTTTATTAGTTGATTCTCACTTCTTTTGCCAATTTATATGTAATCCTTCTCAACTCTCATTATAGAATTTCCAACTTCATGCTCAATGTTTTCTCATCAATTTAAATCGTGTATTTCTTTTTCAAAAAGTTAAACAATTATTATCCTTGGAACATTTTCCTAGTTGATCACTTGTCATTTCTCACCAATTGCAAGTGCATAGAACTTCCTACAATGACACTTCAAAATTTATAAGCCATCACTTTGACCCTTACCAATCATGTTGACTATTCCACTCATCATATCTTTAAGTCAATTTTCTTGTCGATAGAATCACCCCTTCACTTCCTCATACTGAATATTTATAGATAAAGTTTTGTTTTCTTCAATATTCTCAATTTTGTAATATTCCATATCTACTAGCTTCAAAGATAGAAATATTATTAAATTGGCCTTGTTTTCTCACCTTGATTCATACTAGTTTATTTTCCTCCTCTCTCTTAAATGTATAAAATTGTTACACTTGGAAATATTGTTACTATTCCTCCAATCACATAACTTATCTTCCTCAATTTTATTATGGATTCACTTCTTTAATTCAATGTTATCATACCCTTCAAACAAGAATATAAAATCCAAAGATCCTCTGGACTGTCAAAAATGCAGAGCTCCTTTGGACTGTCAAATTTAGAGGCAAGATTATATACATTTTTCTTAGAGTTAAAACTTAAAAAAATAATGTTATCAAAGGAGAACCATTTTAGTTCCAGTACAAGAAAGTATTATAGCAAATGTGGGGAGATAAAGATAATGAACCAAAAACGTAAAAGAAGAAGCATTCACTTTTACATATAAAATGTTTCACTGTAAAGTTTAAGCTACATAACTTGAATCTGTGATCCTACTGAATTTAATATTTGATATTTCTAAGTCACTTGATGCATGGAAACAAATATTTATGTGTATGACAGGGATATGTACACACACACTTTTCCTTAACGTTAGAAAATTGAATTGCATCAAGAAATCAAAGACGTAAGAATAAACCATGCTGCTCAAAAAAAAAAAAATAGCAATGGGAAACCTACTCCTAATCTCCTAAATGCAGACATCAACTTTGCAAGCCAATGAACATCCCAAAATGGAAGCTCATCTTCCTTAATATCACCCTATGTTTTATTGAAAAATGTACATCACTGGTATGTTATTAGAAGTGCAATATAATTAATCGATTGGGCCTTTATTAAATGGTCACATAAGACTACAAAAATAGAGTACCTGATAAAACACCAGCGAGTAAAAACTGAAGCCCGTAATAGCAAATAGGATATCCATATTTATCAGTGTTAAAAATGTAGATGGTTTATGACCACAAAAACAGCCAATCCAAAACCAAAAATTAGAGATAAAACCAACAAAGTTAAGGATCTCAAGTTATCAGCAAGTACAATATCAAGAATTTGATCCTATTGTTCCTCTTCTTGCTAATTAACATTTTTCATTATGAGCATCACCTTTAGGGCGAAGAACACTATCCAAAATAACACCATTATTTTCCTGAATAGCAATCTTCAAATCACCATAGGAATACTTTGAGTGGGGAATGATCCCAACCATTGATAGGAACTTGTCTTTCATATGACACGGACCAAATAGGATATATCCTAGGGATGATGACATACGACTCTTCGTTATCATATTTCATCTGATTTCATTTACATTCCAAAAAAATTCAATTCCTTTCCCAGTATCATTGAATCCTTTTATACTGCAAACCATAGAATTAGATAAAAAGAACCATAGGCTTCTATTGCATGGAGTAATTTTTTTGAAATAGTGATGATATCTTTGCTTCTATACTTTTATGCATAATTCTCAGGTTGCTTGCGCTTATGAAAGCTTAAGGTTTGGAAATTTATCTTGGTATTCACGCATAAATAAAAAGCCGATGTCTAGACAATCTACTTTTTAGTCTTTTTCTAGGTAGATATTTTTGAGATTTTTCTCGAAATCCAGTTAGAAATTGGTAAAAAAAAGAAGAAATTTTCCAATTTATATTGTACAAACACTTGCATTCAAAAATACAATTTAAAACAGAAGACAGATCTAACTCCAAAATGAAAATTTGGCGGAAACCGTCCTGGACTGTTTTATAAGATTCAAAGAGAAATCCCTTATTTTGTCACATAAAACATAAGTCTAAGCTTAAACATCTCATTTGTGAATCCAAACACTCTCTGCACTTTATAAGTTTTCATTGCTGCATATGAAGGGGATTACTAGTTACTACATATGAAAGTGACCTTTTGTTTGTACAATATCATAGAAAAGAGTCTCGGTTGCTACAAAAGAAGCAGGTTATTGCACCTGACTCTGAAAAAGCTACTTGGTATTGATTGCAGAGTTGTCATTCAAAACTGGTTTGGCCTTACAAACATGGAATCCGAGGTTCATAACCTAAAATAAAAAGTATATCATGTCCCAAGAATCAAATAACAAAGAATTTATCATTCAGGTCCAATCTATGTTATTCCCATGATGTTTTTTTTTTAATACATACAAAAAGTTTGAAAAGGAAGAGATCATATTGAGTGGATCACTAAACACCTCCATAGTCATGAAGAAAAGGATAAATGATCACATTGAAATTGAATTCCATAAAGAAAAAGAAACAGAGTAATCTTATATTCAGGTCAATTGACATACTTAAAGAGCCTAAAAAGCTAAGCCTCTTGAGGCAATTAACAATGGGGCTTCCCCAGCTCCTATCATCGCTGTTACACTTCAAATCCACCACTTCCAGAAATGAACACCCCACTTCCCGTCTCTCCACACTCGTCCTAGTGCTTCTCACGCCCCCCTCTTTGCCATCCCCTGCCTCCTCAACCGAACTGAGCATCGGGGTTCGAAACTCACCTCCCCTGCCCTTCCTAACCCTCCCAGGCTTCATGGATTGACTCTCGTCATCAAACATGAACCCATCGTGAAGAGGGCATTCAACACAACCCACTGACCACATATAGATCTTAAGCGTTTGATTCTTAACCTGCCCAAATTTCAACTCCTCTCACAATTTGATAAAAAATTAATCTGGTTTCACTGTAAGGAATTCTTGTGGGTGCTTAGTTAGCAAACAAGATGACAAAGTTAGAAGAGCTAGAATTTGTATTCTTCTATAGGAAAAGAGCCAGAAATTTTGGAATCAGGGCAGAACGTGCAAGAGGAAAACTCAATTGGTAGAAATAGCTAGAATTGGTATTTTACACAAGACAAATCAGAAAATTTGGAATTCTCTCCATTTAAGAAAGGGTGTTTCCTCAATATCTAGTCGATGAAAGAGTGTAAGATAAATTAGGACGACCCTCACTATCTCAAAGGGGCCTAGCATTGTTCTTGGGACTTTTCTTGGTGGCCATTTATCAGGAATGCTAAAGTAGATCAATACAGATATTAGAACAGTGAGATCGAAGTAAGCATGTCTGATCAGATTTGAAGAAAAACAAAATAGGGTAACATGGATCATGACATGCCAAAACCCAATGATAGTTTTTCTCCAACGAAACTTTCGATAAAGTGTGAGAAAACGGATTGACTTTCAGCCCCGGAATGACCCAACAAACAACCCCAAAGCGTATAAAGAAGAAATGGAAAACCAATATAAAATTGAAAAAGAGGCTAACAGAGATGAAATGGCATGCAGAAAAGACCAAAACTTGACAAAACAATGGATCTAACATCTTAGAGAACAGATCTTTCTAAGGACTGCACCGATTAAACATGGAAAACAACACGGGAAGAAAGCTTCAAGCAATGTTACCATTCAAAACACTTTAGAAGCATGAATAAAAGTTTCTACAGACAAACTATCAATCTAGGCATTAATAAGATGAATCCTCATATAGTTTTGGACAAAAGAGCAGAGACAAACATAGATCCGATAAGATTAAGGATTCAAGAAAGAAATCTTGGCTTACAAACTTTATGACCAAGGTTTATAAATATAAATAAAGAAAATTTATCTTCACTCCACCCAAATCCCAATCAATCACATTAGTGTCATTTAGAAAAGTTAATGGGCTCATAATATTTAAAAACAGCGACCACACCTCCATGCATCAACAAGCCATGTGACATCCACTTACCACAACCTGATCTATCAAAAAACAAAAGAGATATGGAGCCTCAAATTGATTATCACTTTGATTTTTGGGAAACGTCTTTAAGTGTCCTTGTTTTATTAGCATTCTAATTCCTCGAAAAAGCTTGATTTTTATTATACACAACCATTTTCCTCAATTGAGATTGTTTTTGTGAATATGGAAACTTTGGATAATGATTTTTTTTTAAAATCCCTATCTTTATGGATTTAGCATCCTCAACCATTTTAAATCAATTGCTAACTTAAATTTCCATTTTTTTTTCATATTTGTTTCCGTAACTACGAAAAGAAAAAAAAAAAATATCTAATTTCAACGAAATATCCACAACATTTTTATCTAATCCATTTTCAAATTTATTAGCTCTGTGGAGTATCAGAGATATTCTCATTGCATTCACCAAAATAATAATATATATATATATATATATATATATATATATATATATATATATATATATATATATATATAATATATATATATTAAATTGATAGATAATCATCAATTCTATCATTGTTTTTAAAAAACCTAGATATGATTCAATGGAATTGAACTGCAAAATTATCCATATCTCATAATAGACATCGCATATACATTTATGTTACACATACATAGTCAAAGAAAGAGTAATGAAAATAACAGGATATTGATTCCAAAAAGATTCTGCAGCCAACCACCCTTGTGATAGTAACACATTTGATTCCAACCTAGAAAAAAATGAGCCTGGTTGAAGAATACATTTTCGTACAAACAAACATAAGTTCACCCTCAAAAGATACAATTTCTATTATTGTCAGTGTATGCACAACTACAATGTCTAGTTCACAGCAAAAAATTACAAAACTAATTTGAGAAAACCAAAAGAGTTGTAAACATGCTCTTGTGCAATTAGATGCAGTCACTATTGGAGGCCTCTATTGTGCAATAGCTGATTATATATTGGAATATTAGGTTCACGTTTTATCTTAAAAACAAAAAGTAAGTGTCGAGGAAGGTGAATAGTGAAATGAGAAAGAAGATTGAATGCAAATACCAAAGCTCAAAAATGATGGAACCCCTCTCTAGTCTTTGAAATTAAATTAAATGGATCTCTATCTCATGAGATATGCACCCTATAGGGTTAGTCTACTGGGAGAATATGTCCATATCGGAGAATATCACAAACATGAAGTCCAATACGAAGAAGAATAAAGATGTGAGATCGATGCTAAGATTGAGATTGATCACCCAATTGGAATTTCAAGCAGAATTTCTAAGAGGAGAAAGAGATAGACCAAGAAGAGTTTTATATATTTTGTTATTGATTAAATGGACAAAATAGTGCCAGATTCACGAGCAATTATATTCAACTGTGATAAACTTAAATTAATTTGCAAATTAAATACAAATATAAATAACATATAATTATACAAGGGCTTATAGGTTTCAAGAGTTGGATTGAACACAAGATATAAAATTTAGATAATAGATCATTTTTTTTTACATTAAAATGCCCATAGGCCCTAAGGGTTGAGCCTAAGCTCTGATACCATATGTAACAACCCCGAAATTAAAACATGTAATTAATTATATCAATTATGTGATTTATAATCAACATGCAAATTTATCAACTAATTGACATCAAATTTCAATAAATGAGTAGAGACTACTTACCTGTGTCGATGATGTGTCTTACTTGTGATTTCAGGGTTGAACGCTAGTTGAATTCTGCTAACTGCAACAAAGTTTTGGGGATGACCCTCCACTCAACTATAGGCTCAGTTGCACAAAATCTTGCTACAACTAGCCACCCTGAGCCCTCAATCAACGTACTACTGCCAAGGAATCCTTTGTCTCTTAACACTATTCTCCCAAGAGAATGGATGATGGAATCATGGAATGATGGAATGCCTCTCATCTTCCTCCTCATCTATTAAATAGAGCAAACATTTGAAGGGGAACCACATGCACACACTCCATGTGTCAACATGCAACTTTACTGCTTTCTTGTTTTATTCTCTTGTTTTTTAATTTTTGATAGCTTTACTGATTTTTATTGCTTCTTGTTTTATTTCTTTTGTTTTTACTTTTTGATAGCTTTACTAATTTTTTTTACTATTTTTCTGTTTATTCTCATTTATATTTATTTAGAGCATGTAATTAATTTATTAATTTATTATATTTATTATTTATTACTATACTATTTTTAATATTATATTATATTATTTATTATTTATTATTTAATTATTTATTATTTATTATAAAGGGACATTACAACCCTGAAATAAAAACATGTAATTAATTAGATTAATCATGTTATTTATAATCAACACACAATTTATCAACTAATTAACATCAAATTTCAAAAGTGTGAGTAGAGACAACTTACCTGTGATAGTGATGTGTCTCACTTGTGATTTCGAGGTTGTTGGCTAGTTGAATTCTGCTAACTGCAACAAAGTCTTAGGGATGACTCTCCACCCAATTGTATTCTCAATTTCACAAAATCTTGCTAAAACTGGCCACCCCCGAGCCCTCAATCAACGTACTGCTGCCAGGGTATCCTTTGTCTCACAACACTTATTCTCCCAAGAGAATGAATGATCAAATCATGGAATGATTGAATGCCTCTCATCTTCCTTACCATCTATTAAATAGAGAAAACATTGGAAGGGGAACCACATGCACACACTCCATGTGTCAACATGCAACTTTACTGCTTTTTTGTTTTATTTCTTTTGTTTTTACTTTCTGATAGCTTTACTGATTTTTACCGCTTTCTTGTTTTATTTCTATTTATATTTATTTAGAGCTTTAGTACTGTTATTTATTATTTATTTACTATTACTATTTTTTTGTTTATTGTTTATTGTTTATTTTCTTGTATTTTAATAATATATTATATTATTTATTATTTATTATTAAGGGACATTACATACTCCCCCACTTTAAGGAACTTCGTCTCAAAGTTAAGTTGAATTATTTAACATTTTATTTTGTTATTTATTACTTCATGTTACTGACACCCTCTGCTAAACTAGTATAACCAACAGGCATCGAAAGTTTGACAACACCCAGGAAATCCCAAGCAATCTTTGTCCTTTTTCCCACTTTCGAAACTAGGCATAAGCCTCCCTAGTTTGTATCCTAGTCCAAGGCTGGCCCTAATGCTCGTGCCCGACTCAGACCTCATCTGCCCCAAGGTAGGCATTTGGTATGGTACTCAATGACTCCAAGCATCTCACAAATTTGGCCCACTGCCTCCACAAGTACTAAAGCGTACAACCCCAGGCATCGAAGTCCTTACACCCCCACCAAACTTCGACATCCCAATCCAATAATAGGCACCTAACCTATAACATCAGGCACTTAGCCTCCTCAAGATAGTCCCATAGCCCTTCAAGAACTATCCATCAAGAGCTACACAAGACAAAGGAACCACTGGCATATGTAGTGTTGATTGAGTTTGTCCCCAGCCCATATGGTGTTACCTATTCTCCCACGCAGGTATGGGCTCCTACAAGATCATCAAATAAACTAGCCCTCTCGGCCCATTTTTGATTTTCTGTCAATCACCACATCTCAATATGCAACTAGTGCATTAGCTATACCATCATATTATCATAGAAAAATAATCCACATGCCATGTCTTGCATGTCATCATGAGAACATTCATCATTGTTAATCGCAACATTATGAATAATAGTGAATTGCATGCTCATGCATGTCATAAATTTGTACGCAACTATCACATGCTTCACCTCATGAAATACCATCATAAGTTATAACATCAACACATTTGCATCAAATGCATGTCATGACTTCACATAATAAATGAACGACATGCCAATAAATCTCATATTATAGCATCATAATTCCTATGCCACATTATGCATATCATATTCATCATGAGTATTCAACATTAAATACCTATCATCACGTAGTAAATGAATATGTCAATATACCTTGACATAACATCATAATGCCTATGCAT
This sequence comes from Pinus taeda, assembly GCA_000404065.3. Classification (NCBI taxonomy): domain Eukaryota; kingdom Viridiplantae; phylum Streptophyta; class Pinopsida; order Pinales; family Pinaceae; genus Pinus; species Pinus taeda. The sequence continues at coordinate 50,010 of APFE031622005.1, forward strand.
ATCATCATCATCACTATAAGAACCACATGTGCATCATTATCCTCCTACAATTATATCACGAAACCTAATGTAACATTATACTCAACATCATAATAGTTAAATCCCTTCGAGCTATATCTATAGCGTTATTTCGCAAAAATGCAGCAATTAGAAACTGAACATTTTATTAATTTCACAACTATTTGTACATTGAAATGACCAAAATAAATATATTATAATTCAATTATGAGCTTAGCAACTAACGTGGAGAAATTGAAATTGGGCAAGAATTATCCACCAAACAATAACCACATAATCTACTTCCAAATTTTGCATTTATATTTTAAGATGTTGTTGAAGTTATTCTAAGATTAAGAGAATCACATACTAAAAACGCTCGTACAATAAATGAATATAGGATCTGAAAACACTGTACAATAGATGAATATGGAATTTGTAATATAACACTAGATGCCTATTAACATTTTTCTCATTCTCAAACTTCAAGAAAACACTTACCAAGAACAAGATTCTCTTGTGAAAGTTCCAAGAGGCAACAAAATTGTTCTATCATCTTCTAGGTAGATTCACAAGGAAGGCCATGTATTTTTATGACATTCTGAAGTGAAGTGAAAGAACATTTTTCTTCTCACATCAAAATCTTTCAAAAATCATAAATTAAAAACTATTACAACTTCTAAACATGACAATAGGGCAGGTCATATTTTTTAAAATAGCAGGAAAGAATCAGAAGCTTACAGTACACACAATCCAAAGACAAAAGAAACACTTATAATTCCTACGAATGTGCACATAAATATTTTAGTTAAATTGGAAATACTAGTGACATGATTCAGTCCACATTGGATGGCATTTTCCCTAAAAATTTTGAGCACTATTGATATGGTATACTGACATGTTCTTGTGGAGGAACAAATCTTTAATACTAGGGTATTTTCTTAACTACTCACCACTGGTTCATTTTACAGCACAGTGTTTGGAAAATGATGTTGAAATTTGCAATATCGTCACCATTTGAAGTGCTCTAAAATAATGAAATCTGTTCCAATTCACAATGGTATAAACTCTGATATCTTATTACCTTATATGATCATTGTTTATGTGGCAAAATTGTTGATTTTGTCCACTTGCATCTGTTAATTATTTTATGGCTTCAATTTGATCTAAAAACATAGAGATAACATTCCTTGAAGTCTGATCATATTAGTCACTATTTATTTGGGTTAGATTGTCCTTTAGTGATAGCGATTTGCTTGGCATTTTTCTAGTCTATTATCGCAAGAATGCAACTCTCTGAATATTTAAGATATTGTGAACTAATTAGGAGTGCTTAATTAGCTAAGATAGTTACTTTTATGGAGCATCTAAATCATGTTTATTGCTTAAACTTTATGATACATCTAAATCGTACACTATGATTTCGGTTTAGTTTAATTAACTGTGATGATGTTGAGTATAATGTTACGTAAGGTTGCGTGATATAATGGTAGGAGGATAATGATGCATATGTGGTTCTTATAGTGATGATGTATCCTTATGATGATGATGATATGCATAGACATTATGATATTATGTCAAGGTATATTGACATATTCATTTACTACTTGATGATAGGTATTTAATGTTGAATACTCATGATGGATAAGATATGCATAACGTGGCATAGGAATTATGATGCTATAGTATGAGGTTTATTGACATATGGTTCATTTCTTATGCGAAGTCATGATATGTCTTTGATGCAAATATGTTGATGTTATAACTTATGATGGTATGTCATGAGGTGAAGCATGTGATAGTTGCATACAATTTATGACATGCATGAGCATTCAGTTCATTATTATTCATATGCCATATGGGATGGGGACAAACTCAATCAACACTACATATGCCAGTGGTTCCTTTGTCTTGTATAGCTCTTGATGGATAACTCTTGAGGGCTATGGGAGCATCTTAAGGAGGCCAAGTGCCTGATATTGAAGGCTAGGTGCCTAGTATTGTATTGGAATGCCGAATTCTGGTAGGGGTGTAAGGACTTCGATGCCCTGGTTTGTGCGCCTTAGTGAATTGTGGAGGGAGTGGGCCAACCTTGTGAGATGCCTGGAGACATTAAGCACTGTACTGGATGCTTGCCTTAGGGCTTTGGGGGTAGATGAGGTCTGAGTCAGGCGCAAACCTTGGGGCCAACCTTGGACTAGGATACAGACCAAGGAGGCTTATGCCTAATTCCGAAAGTGGGAAAAAGGACAGAGGTTCCTTGGGATTTCCCAGGTGTTGTGAAACTTTTGATGCCCACTGGTTATACTAGGTCAGCAGAGGGTGTCGGGACTATTACATGAAGTAATAAATAACAAAATAAATGTAATGTCCCTTAATAATAAATAAAAATAATAAAATAATAAATAATATAATATAACATTAAAAAAATAATAAAACATAATATAGTAAATAATAGATAATAAATAATAAATAAATAACAATGCTCTAAATAAATATAAATAAGAATAAACAAAACAATAGTAAGAAAATCAGTAAAGCTATCAAAAAGTAAAAACAAAAGAAATAAAACAAGAAAGCCTTAAAAATCAATAAAGCTATCAAAAAGTAAAAACAAAAGAATAAAACAAGAAAACATTAAAGTTGCATGTTGACACATGGAGTGTGCACATGTGGTTTCCCTTGTAATGTTTGCTTTATTTAATAGATGAGGAGGAAGATTAGAGGCATTCCATTATCCATTCTCTTGGGAGAATAGTGTTAAGAGACAAAGGATACCTTGGCAATAGTACGTTGATTGAGGGCTCGAGGGTGGCTAGTTGTAGCAAGATTTTGTGCAACTGAGCCTACGGTTGGGTGGAGAGTTTTCCCCAAATTTTTTTTGTAGTTAGTAGAATTCAACTAGCGTTCAACCCTGAAATCACAAATTGACATCAAATTTCAACAAATGAGTAGAGACTACTTACCTGTGGTGATGATGTGTCTCACTTACCTGTGGTGATGATGTGTCTCACTTGTGATTTCAGGGTTGAACGCTAGTTGAATTCTGCTAACTGCAACAAAGTTTTGGGGATGACTCTCCACTCAACCGTATGCTCAGTTGCACAAAATCTTGCTCCAACTGGCCACCCCTGAGCCCTGAATCAACGTACTACTACCAGGGAATCCTTTGTCTCACAACACTATTCTTCGAAGAGAATGGATGGTGGAATCGTGGAATGATGGAATGCCTCTCATCTTCCTCACCATCTATTAAATAGAGCAAACATTGGAAGGGGAACCACATGCACACACTCCATGTGTCTACATGCAACTTTATTGCTTTCTTGTTTGTTTATTTTGTTTTTACTTTTTGATAGCTTTACTGATTTTTACTGCTTTCTTGTTTTATTTCTTTTGTTTTTACTTTTTGATAGCTTTACTGATTTTTTTTTACTATTTTTCTGTTTATTCTTATTTATATTTATTTAGAGCATGTAAATAATTTATTAATTTATTATTTATTTATTATTATTTACTATTACTCTCTTTTTATTATTTATTTAAAATATTAATTTATAATTATTTATTATTTTTATTACACTTATTATTTATTATTAAGGGACATTACATACTCCCCCACTTTAAAGAACTTCGTCCTGAAGTTAAGTTTTTATTATTTGTTATTTATTATTAAGGGACATTACATTTATTTTGTTATTTATTACTTCATGTAATAGTCTTGACACCCTCTGCTGAACTAATATAACCAGCAGGCATCGAAAGTTTCACAACACCCGGGAAATCCGAAGGAATCTCTATGCTTTTTCCCACTTTTGGAATCAAGCATAAGCCTCCTCGTTCTGTATCCTAGTCCAAGGCTGGCCCCAAGGCTCGTGCCTGACTTAGACCTCATCTGCCCCCAAAGCCCTAAGGGAGGCATCTGGTATAGTGCTCAATGTCGCCGGGCATCTTGCAAGGTTGGCCCACTCCCTCCAACACTCATTAAGGCACATAACCCCAGGCATCGAAGTCCTTACACCCCTACCGGACTTCGGCATCCCAATACAATACTAGGCACCTAGCCTTCAATATCAGGCACTTGGCCTCCTCAAGATGGTCCCATAGCTCTTCAAGAGCTATCCATCAAAAGCCATACAAGACAAAGGAACCACTGGCATATGTAGTGTTGATTGAGTTTGTCACCAGCCCATATGGTGTTACTTATTCTCCCTTGTGCGTATGCTCGCACAAGATCATCAAGTAAACCAACCCTCTCATCCCATTTGTGGAGTCTTGTCAATCATCACACCTCAACATTCAACCAATGCATTAGCTATACCATCATAGTATCATAGAAAATAATCCACATGCCAAGTCTTGCATGTCATCATGAGAACATTCATCATTGTTAATCACAACATTATGAATAATAACGAACTGCATGGTCATGCATGTCATAGATTTGTATGCAACTATCACATGCTTCACCTCGTGAATACCATCATAAGTTATAACGTCAACATATTTGCATCAAAGACATATCATGACTTCACATAATAAATGAACCACATGTCAATAAACCTCATATTATAGCATCATAATTCCTATGCCACATTATGCATATCATATCCATCATGAGTAGTCAACATTAAATACCTATCATCACATAGTAAATGAATATGTCAATATAACTTGACACAACATCATAATGCCTATGCATATCATCATCATCATAAGGATACATCGTCACTATTGTAAGAACCATATAAATATGAACCACATGTGCATGATCACCCTCATACCCTCATATCATAAAACATCATCAATATGAGAAACATCTCAATACTTATCAAATATAGAATAATACTCTATAAGCATTCTTATCACGATTCATCAGAAAAATCAATTTCATTTACTTTACAAACATTCAACTATGAACTAAGATTATTCAACATCCATCTAGGATCTATGTTATCTCATCAGTGGTATTAGTGTTATGTTTTCATCAAGATACCAATTAGTTTTTCAATAATCATTTCCACTTCTTTCAACTAGGAAGTTGACCATTTACACCATAGGTGTAATCATCTAAGTACATCGTTAAATTTCACATGAGCCTCATCATCTTGAGAGTTAATCTCTCATCATATATTCTTCCTTCCCCAAGGAAATTCTAGTGAAATTCAATGTTAAGATATTACTAGTTATACAATCATTATTTAAATCATCTATCTCAAAATTAAAATCCCTTGGTTTTACATCCATTTACCCTTTGGCTTACCGATTCCAATATCGCTATATGCAATTGCATATAAACACTAGGTCATCATGATTTAATTTTATATCGTGCTTAATTTACTTGCATGAGGGTTTGTTGATCCATGTTGACTTATACAGACACCACTTAACAATTATCATTTTCATCCACAAAAAATATTTTCTTATCTCGTAAAGTTTCTATCTCAATACCATTTGATTGCTTTATGGTAAATTCACCCTTCTTCAATTTGGACAAGGGATTCTTGGTCATTAAATAGTATCTTTATTTTAGATTTTGAAACAGTTGGAAACACTACTACCATCATTGTCCATGAAAAATTTAAATGTGTGGTGTTCTGTGGAAACAACCTCTTTTAATGCTATGGGAACAAAACTTGATAAGTTTCTCTATGTGAAGTCTTATTCATGAAACAATGAGTATAGTTTGGTAAATTAAAGCCTCTATTATTTGACTCTCACTTTGTCAATATGCACACAATACTTCTCACAGCCTACTTATAAAATTTCTAACAACATTCCTTCTTATTCTTCAACTGTTATTTTTGACCATTTATATCTTTAAACATTTCCCTAGTTTATCATTGGTCATTCCTCAATTATGAGCATTCTCAACTTCCTATCTTGGCACTTTTAAACTATGTAGATCATCACTATGTCCTTTAATAATCATGTTGCTTGGTTCAATCATCAATATCATTAAGAGAACTTTCTCTTGACAGAAACATCCCGTCACTTCCTCCTACCATTATATCATGAAACTTCATGTAACATTATACTCAACATCATAACAGTTAATTAAACTTAAACTAAAATCATAGTGTACGTTTTAGATGTATCATAAAGTTTAAACAATAAAACATGATTTAGATGCTCCATAAAAGTATCTGTCTTAGCTAAGTAAGCAGTCGTAATTAGTTCATCACACAATTTGTATGCTACAATTTTGATATAGTCTATTTATTTGCAAGTTTCAACATCTAGAGCCTTAACCTCTAATTAAGCTATTATACTTTGACTTATCCAATTACATAACTCATCAATGACACACCTACTAAGGAAATTTCAATATTTTCCTATGTTATTTAAGAAAATTGACTTGTTATAGAGAGCGTAATAAAAGTTGATCTTACTTCTTTCTTATCAATTATTTCGTACTTATAATTACATCTCATGAGTTTTCCTTATTATTGTTAATAATGTGGATCATAAAATAAAACAAATGCAATAGCACAATATTCATATTATTTAGTGCATTAATTATCCATATAAACACAACTTTCTTATGCTAGTTACTACTGAGCAAATGTAGAAACTAAACATCAATGGATGCCATATGTAACAGCCCCGAAATTAACACATGCAATTAATTAGATTAATTATGCGATTTATAATCAGCACACAAATTTATCAACTAATTAACATCAAATTTCAATAAATGAGTAGAGACTACTTACCTGTGGCGATGACGTGTCTCACTTGTGATTTCAAGGTTGAATGCTAGTTGAATTTTGCTAACAAAACAAAGCTTCGGGGACGACTCTCCACCCAACCATAGGCTCAGTTGCACAAAATCTTGCTACAACTGGCCACCCTCAATCCCTCAATCAATGTACTACTGCTAGGGAATCCTTTGTCTCACAACACTATTCTCCCAAGAGAATGGATGGTGGAATCATGGAATGATGGAATTCCTCTCATATTCCTAACCATCTACTAAATAGAGAAAACATTGGAAGGGGAACCAGATGTACACACTCCATGTGTCTACATGCAACTTTATTGCTTTCTTGTTTTATTCTTTTATTTTTACTTTTTGATAGCTTTATTGATTTTTACTGCTTTCTTGTTTTAGTTCACTTTCAGATATAGTAACTAGTAATCCCCTTCATATGCAGCAATGAAAACTTATAAAGTGCAGAGAGTGTTTGGATTCACAGATGAGATGTTTAAGTTTAGATTTCTGTTTTCTCTAACAAAATAAGGGATTTCTCTTTGAATCATATAAAATGGTTCAGGACGATTTCTGCCATATTTTCATTTTGGGGTCAGATCTGTCTTCTGTCTTAAATTGTATTTTTGAATGTAAAAATAGATTTAATGTTTTGGAAAATTTCTTCTAAAACACCCAAATTGTATAGACTCAACAACTTAATATTTGTTTTCCCAATTTCTAACTAGATTTTGAGCAAAATCCCAAAAATATCTACCCAAAAAAAGACTAAAAAGTATACTGTTTAGACATCGCCTTTTTATTTATGCATGAATACCAAGATAAATTTCCAAACCTTAAGCTTTCATATGCACAAGCAACCTGAAAATTATACATAAAAGTATAGAAGCAGAGATATCGTTAGTCTTTAAGAAAAACTACTCCATGCAATACAAGCCTATGGTTCTTTTTATTTAATTCTATGGTTTGCAATATAAAAGGATTCAATGATACTGGGAAAGGAATTGTTTTTTTTTGGAATGTAAATGAAATTAGATGAAATATGATAACGGAGATTCATACATCATCATACCTTGAGTCTAGCTTGTTTGGTCCGTGTCATATGAAAGACAAGTTCCTATCAATGGTTGGGATCGTTCCCCACTCAAAGTATTCCTATGGTGATTTGAAGATTGCTATTCAAGAAAATAATGATGTTATTTTGGATAATGTTCTACGTCCTAAAGGTAATGCTCATAACGAAAAACATTAATCAGCAAGAAGAGGAAGAATAAGATCAAATTCTTGATATTGTACTTGCAGATAACTTGAGATCCTTAACTCTGTTGGTTTTATCTCTAATTTTTGGTTTTGGATTGGCTATTTTTGTGGTCATAAACCATCTACATTTTTAACACTGATAAATATGGATATCCTATTTGTTGTTATGGGCTTCAGTTTTTACTTGTTGTTTTTTCAGCAGGTATTCTATTTTTGTAATCTTCTATGACCATTTAATAAAGGACGAATCTATTAATTAAATTACACTTTTAATAACATACGAGTGATGTACATTTTTCAATAAAACATAGGGTGATCTTAAGGAAGATGAGCTTCCATTTGGGTTTTTTTTTTTAATCCAGACATTAAAGGGATGTTCATTGTCTTGCAAAGTTGATTTCTACATTTAGGAGATTAGGAGTAGGTTTCCTGTTGCTATTTCTTTTTTTATAGTAGCATGGTTTATTCTTACGTCTTTGATTCCTTGATGCAGTTCAATTTTCTAAATGTTAAGGAAAAGTGTGTATGTACATACCCCTGTCATACATGTAAACCTTTGTGATGCACCAAGTGACTTAGAAATATCAAATATTAAATTCAATAGGATCATGAATCCAAGTTATGTAGCTTAAACTTTACAGTGAAACATTTTATATGTAAAATTGAATGCTTCTTCTTTTCTGTTTTTGGTTCATTATCTTTATCTCCCCAAATTTTCTATAATACTTTCTTGTATTGGAACTGAAATGATTCTCCTTTGATAACATTATTTTTTTTAAGTTTTAACTCTAAGCAAAATGTATATAATCCTGCCTATAAATTTGACAGTCTAGAGGAGCTCTGCATTTTTGACAGTCCAGAGGATCTCTGCATTTTATATTCTTGTTTGAAAGGTATGATAACATTGATTTAAAGAAGTGAATCCATAATAAAATTGAGGAAGATAAGTTATGTGATTGGAGGAATAGTAACAATATTTCCAAGTGTAACAATTTTATACATTTAAGAGACAGGAGGAAAATAAACTAGTATGAATCAAGGTGAGAAAACAAGGCCAATTTAATAATATTTCTATCTTTGAAGCTAGTAGATATGGAATATTAAGAAATTGAGACTATTGAAGAAAACAAAAGTTTATCTATAAATATTCAATATGAGGAATTTAAGGGGTGATTCTATCGAGAAGAAAGTTGTCTTAAAGATATGGTGAGTGGATTAGTCAACATGATTGGTAAGGGTCAAAGTGATGGCTTATAAATTTAGAAGTTCCATTGTAGGAAGTTCTACATACTTGTAATCGGTGAGAAATGACAAGTGATAAACTAGGAAAATGTTGGAAGGATAATAATTGTTTAACTTTTTAAAAAAGAAATACACGATTTAGACTAATGAGAAAACATTGAGCATGAAGTTGGAAATTCTATAATGAGACTTGAGAAGGGTTACATATAAATTGGCAAAAGAAGTGAGAATCAACTAATAAAGGGTGCAATTGAATAAATTTCACTCACGAGAGGATTGATGATATATTGTTACCTCATACAAAACAACTTACTAGTGCACACCATTAGTATTGAAAGAAGTTATTGCCAAATACATTGGGCATACCAAATCATTCATGGAAGATAATAATGGTAGTGGTTCCAATAATTTCGAAGTCTAAACTAAATATTTAATGAGTGAAAATTAAAGTGGAATATTCCCTATTCCAACTTGAAAATGGGTGAATCTACGAAAAAATAAATCAAGTGGAAACTTGGTGAGATAACCAAATCTTTAGGATGAACAATGAAAATTATGCAACTGATGAATAAATCACCAGGGGGCAACAAACCCTCATGCAGGTAGATTGAGCATAACATAATCCTTAAATAATGATGACCTCTTGTATGTGTACCATTTGGATAAGAAAAGTATGTATAGTAATCATGCAATTTTAACTTGATATTGATGATTTAAATGATTATACAAATGGTAATATCTTAGCAATGAATTTCACTAAAATGTCATTGGGGAAGGAAGAATAAGTGATAAGAGATTAAAGCTCAAGATGGTGAGGCTCATTTGAAATTTAACGATGTACTTAGATGAGTATACCTATGGTGTAAATAGTCAACTCCTAATATAAATAACATGAAAGGATTATCTAAAAGTAATTGGTATCTTGATGGAAACATGACACTAATAACACTGATAAGATAACATAGATCCTAGATGAATGTTGAATGATCTTAGTTCATAGTTGGTATTCAACGATTTTAAAGTAAATGATATTGATTTTTCTAATGAATCATGATAAGAATGCTTATAGAGTATTATTCTATATTTGATAAGTATTGAGATGTTTCTCATATTGACAATGTTTTTTGATATGAGGATATGAAGGTGATCATGCACATGTGGTTCATATTTATATAGTTGTTACAATAGTGATCATGTATCCTTATGATGATGATGATATGCATAGGCATTATGATGTTGTGTCAAGTTATATTGACATATTTATTTACTACGTGATGATAGGTATTTAATGTTGAATACTCATGATGGATATGATATGCATAATGTGGCATAGGAATTATGATGCTATAATATGAGGTTTATTGACATGTGGTTCATTTATTATGTGAAGTCATGATATGTATTTGATGCAAATATGTTGACGTTATAACTTATGATGGTATTCATGAGGTAAAGCATGTGATAGTTGCATACAAATTTATGACATGCATGACCATGCAGTTCATTATTATTCATAATGTTGCGATTAACAATGATGAATGTTCTCATGATGACATGTAAGACTTGGCATGTGGATTATTTTCTATGATACTATGATGGTATAGCTAATCCATTGGTTTCATGTTGAGGTGTGATGATTGACAGGACTCCACAAATGGGTCGAGAGGGCCGGTTTATTTGATGATCTCGTGTGAGCCCATATGCATGAGGGAGAATAAGTAACACCATATGGGATGGGGACAAACTCAATCAACACTACATATGCTAGTGGTTCCTTTGTCTTGTATAGCTCTTGATGGATAGCTCTTTAGGGCTATGGGAACATCTTGAGGAGGCCAAGCGCCGGCTATTGAAGGCTAGGTTTCTAGTATTGTTTTGGGATGCCGAAGTCTAGTAAGGGTGTAAGGACTTTGATGCCTGGGATTGTGTTCCTTAGTGAGTTGTAGAGGGAGTGGGCCAACCTTGCGAGATGCCCGGAGACATTGAGCACTATACCGGATGCCTGCATTGGGGGCTTGGGGGTAGATGAGGTCTGAGTTAGGTGTGAGCCTTGGGGCCAGCCTTGGACTAGGATACAGACCGAGAAGGCTTATGTCTGATTCTGAAAATGGGAAAAAGGACAGAGATTCCTTGGGATTTCCTGGGTGTTGTGAAACTTTCAATGCCTGCTGGTTATAATAGTTTAGTAGAGGGTGCAAGAAAGCAGTAAAGTTGCATGTTGACACATGGAGTGTGTGACTGTGGTTCCCCTTCCAATGTTTGCTCTATTTAATAGATGAGGAGGAAGATGAGAGGCATTCCATCATTCCATGATTCTATCATCCATTCTCTTGGGAGAATAATGTTAAGAGACAAAGGATTCCTTGGCAGTAGTATGTTGATTGAGGGCTCAGGGGTGGCCAATTGTAGCAATATTTTGTGCAACTGAGCCTACAGTTGGGTGGAGATTCGTCCCCAAAACTTTGTTGCAGTTAGCAGAATTCAACTAGCATTCAACCCTGAAATCACAAGTGAGACACATCATCACCACAGGTAAGTAGTCTCTACTCATTTATTGAAATTTTATATCAATTAGTTGATAAATTTTCATGTTGATTATAAATCGCATAATTAATCTAATTAATTATATGTTTTAATTTTGGGGCTGTTACATATGGTATCAGAGAAATCTTATATTCAGGTCAATTGACATACTCAAAGAGCCTGAAAAGCTGAGCTTCCTGAGGCAATTGACAATGGGGCTTCCCTAGATCCTATCATCGCCATTACACTTGAAATCCACCACTTCCACAAATGAACACCCCACTTCCCATCTCTCCACACTCGTCCTAGCTCTTTTCATCCCCCCCTCTTCGCCATCCCCTACCTCCCCGACCAACCTGAGCATCGGGATTCGAAACACACTTCCCTTGCCCTTCCTAACCCTCCCAGGCATCATGGACTGACTCTCGTCATCAAACATGAACCCATCGTGAAGAGGGCATACAACATAGCCCACTGGCCACATACAGATCTTGAGGGTTTGATTCTTAGTTTGCCCAAATTTCAACTCTTCTCACAATTTGATATAAAATTAATCTTTTCACAGTAAGGAATTCTTGTGGGTTCATAGTTACCAAACGGGATGAAAAAGTTGGAAAAGTTAGAATTTGTATTCTTCTACAGGAAAAGAGCCAGAAATTTTGGAATCAGGGGAGCCCGCGCAAGAGGAAAACCGAATTGGAAGAAATAGCTAGAATTGGTATTTTACACAAGACCAATTAGAAAATCTAGGATTCTCTCCATTTAAGAAAGGGTATTTCCTCAGTATTCAGTCAACAAAAGAGTGTAAGATAAATCAACACAGCCCTTGTTATTGCAAAAACCTCGGTATTTCTCTACAATTTCAGACCTTCCAAATAGGGGTTGTTCTTCAGAGTTTTTTTGGTGGCAATTTATTGGGAATGCTAGAGTAGATCAATACAGATATCAAAAAAGAGAGATTGAAGTAAGCATCTCTGATCAGATTTAATGAAAAACAAAATAGGGTAACATGGATCATGACATGCCAAAACCCAACGATAGTTTTTCTCCAACAAAACTTTTGATAAGGTGTGAGAAAACGGATTGACTTTCAGCCCTGGAATGACCCAACAAATTACCCCAGAACTTATAAAGGATAAACGGAAACCCAATATAAAATTGAAAATAAGGCTAATAGAGATGAAATGGCATGCAGAAAAGACCAAAACTCGACAAAACAGTGGATCTAACATCTCAGAGAACAGTTCTTTCCAAGGATTGCACTGATTAAACATGGAAAACAGCGTAGGAAGAAAGCTTCAAGCAATGTTACCATTCAAAACACTTTAGAAGCGTGAATAAAAGTTTCTACAGACAAACCACCAATCTAGGCATTGAGAAAATGAATCCTCATACAACTTTGGACAAAAAGAGCAGAGACAAACATAGATCTGATAAGATTAAGGATTCAAGAAAGAAATCTTGGCTTACAAGTTTTATGACCAAGGTTTATAAATATAAATAAAGAAAATTTATCTATGCTCCACCCAAATCCCAATCAATCACATTAGTGTCATTCAAAAAAGTTAATGAGCTCATAATATTTAAAAACAGTGACCACACCTCCATGCATCAACAAGCCATGTGACACCCACTTACCATAGCGTGATCTATCCCAAAACAAAAGAGATATGGAGCCTCAAATTGATTATCACTTCGATTTTTGGGCAACATATTTAAATCTCCTTGTTTTATTAGCATTCTAATTCCTCGGAAAAGCTTGATTTTTATTATACACAACCATTTTCCTCAATTGAGATTGTTTTTGTGAATATGGAAACTTTGGATAATAATTTTTTTTTTTAGTAAATCCCTATCTTTATGGATTTAGCATCCTCAGCCATTTTAAATCAATTTCTAACTTAACATTCCATTTTCTATTTATTTATTTTTGCTCCGTAACCACAAAAAGAAAAAAAAATTATCTAATTTCAATGAAATATCCACAACCTTTTTCTCTAATCCATTTTCAAATTCAGTAGCTTGGTGGAGTATCAGAGACATTTTGATTGCATTTACGAACCTATATATATATTTTTAAAATTGATAGATAATCTTCAATTCTATCATTGCTTTAAAAAAAATAGATATGATTCAGTGGAATCGAACTGCAAAATTATCCATATCTCATAATAGACATCACATATACATTTCCGTTACACATACACAATCAATGCAAGAGTAATGAAAATAATAGGATATTGATTCCCAAAGGATTCTGTAGCCAACCACCCTTGTGACAGTAACACATTTGATTCCAACCTAGAAAAAATGAGCCCGATTGAAGAATACATTTTCATACAAACAAACATAAGTTCACGTTCAAAAGATTCAATTTCTATTACTACAATGTCTAGTTCACAACAAAAAATTACAAAACTAATTTGAGGAAACCAAAAGAATTGTAAACATGCTCTTGTCCAATTAGATGCAGTCCTCATCTTCCTCACCATCTATTAAATAGAGCAAACATTAGAAGGGGACATTATATTATATTATATATATTATTTCTTAGTTCTTATTTTTTTATTTATCATTTATTAAAGGACGTTACATACAGCCCCGCTTAAGGAACTTTTATCCTATTTTTATTATTTATTATTTTTATTATTTATTATTTATTATTAAGGGACATTACATTTATTTTGTTATTTATTACTTCAAGTAATAGTATTGGCACCCTCTGTTGAACTAGTATAACCAGTTGGCATTGAAAGTTTCACAACACTCGAGAAATCCCAAGGAATCTCTGTCCTTTTCCCACTTTCGGAATCAGGCATAAGCCTCCCACTTTTGGAATCAGGCATAAGCCTCCTCAGTCTGTATCCTAGTCCAAGGCTGGCCCCAGGGCTCACGCTTGACTCAAACCTCATCTTCCCCCAAAGCCCCAAGGCAGCCATCCGGTACAGTGGTCAATGTCACTAGGCATCTTGCAAGGTTGGCCCACTCCCTTCATAACTCACTAAGGCACACAACCCCAGGCATCGAAGCCCTTACACCCCTACTAGTCTTCGACATCCCAATACAATACTAGGCACCTAGCCTTCAATATCAGTCACTTGGCCTCTCAAGATGGTCCAATAGCCCTTCAAGAGTTATCCATCAAGAGCTATACAAGATAAAGGAACCACTGGCATATGTAGTGTTGATTGAGTTTGTCCCCAACCCATATGGTGTTACTTATTCTCCCTCGTGTGTATGGGCTTGCACGAGATCATCAAATAAATCAGCCCTCATGGCCCATTTGTGGAGTCCTGTCAATCATCACACCTCAACATGCAACAAATGCATTAGCTATACCATCATAGTATCATAGAAAATAATCCATATGCCATGTCTTGCATGTCATCATGAGAACATTCATCATTGTTAATCACAACATTATGAATAATAACGAACTACATGGTCATGCATGTCATAAATTTGTATGTAACTATTACATGCTTCACCTCATGAAATACCATCATAAGTTATAACATCAAAATATTTGCATCAAAGATATATCATGACTTCACATAATAAATGAACCACATGTCAATAAACCTCATATCATAGCATCATAATTCCTATGCCACATTATGCATATCATATCCATCATGAGTATTAGACACTAAATATCTATCATCACGTAGTAAATGAATATGTCAATATACCTCGACATAACATCATAATGCCCATGCATATCATCATCATCATAAGGATACATCATCACTACTTTAACAACTATATAAATAACATTAAAGGATTATCTAAAAGTAATTGGTATCTTGATGGAAACATAACACTAATAACACTGATGAGATAGCATAGATCCTAGATGAATGTTGAATGATCTTAGTTCATAGTAGGTATTCAATGTTTGTAAAGTAAATGAAATTGATTTTTCTGATGAATCATGATAAGAATGCTTATAGAATATTATTCTATATTTGATAAGTATTGAGATGTTTCTCATATTGATGATGTTTTATGATATGAGGGTTTCTATAAATCCTAGCATGGGGGGAGATATTCTTCTTAGTGTAACAAGCTATACCCACAATACCTCTACGGGAAGATCGCTTGTTCCAGGTAGACCATAGTGCAAAGCCATCCATGTTAGGGACCTTAGATTCTTCGTGCTCCCAAGTTTCAATAAGCAATATAATATCAACATCATTCGAGATCCAACTTAGCTTGGGGTCTTTACTCCATGGAAAGCCTAACAATTCCAAGAAAGGATCCGAAGCATGTTGAATTTCTATTTATTACTATCTTTTTGGTTTCTATCTCAAATCCTGGATTTTCTATTTTTGATTATTGCCCATTTTCCTTCCTTCCTAGCTTCTTTTACCTTTTGAACCTCCTTTCTTAATTTTGCTTGATCTTCTGGAATGAGATCTTCATTTATAAATATTCTCGTTCCTTTTAGACTTGAGGTTTTACTAAGTATGCCATACTTATGGTCAATAGAGCTCACCTTTATTCAGATCAATCTTCCTTTATTCTCAGGTAATTTCCCCAACCTTGTTGCTTCTGTGAGACACGTTGTTTCAATTTGTAATCTATTATGCAATTATTTATGGGGTATGGCTAAAGTATCCTTGTCTACCTCCTTTTTCAAACCGAAGATTATAAGGTTCAAGGCCCTTTTGTTACTCTCATGGTCTAATTCTATCAATTTTTTCATTTCATCTTTAATTAGTTTGATATCTAATTTCACTGCCACACTATATAGGGTGACGTGGCTATTAACTTTTTCTTCTAGTTCTTTAATCATGTCCTTCATTTTAAGGCTCTCTAAAGTATCATCATCTCCTTGTTGTTATGTTTGGTTCGTATCTTGGTTTTGTTTTTCTATAAACTACAACCTAGTCTCCATTGCCTCCATTTTATTCTCCAATAGTTCTATGTTATTCTCTATTTGTTTTTGGATCTTGTCTTCAAGAGATGTTAATTTATTATCCAGCATGGCTTCTAACTCTGTTTGTAGCTTGACTTCTCTTTCTTCTCTACATTTCTCTAAAGACTCTATATACTCATAAAGGCTTTCTAGAGTAACTATGCTAGGTCTACCTTTGTTAATGTTTGGTAGCTGTGGTGAATTATTCATACTTGAAAATATATGACTAGATATGTATTACAAAAAGATAAGGAATGTGTGCGCCTCATATCAGCAAATCGGACCGCAGACCGCATGTGCCTTGGACGAACCACAACCCGCAGACTAGATTGAATCAATAAAATAAAAAATATTATTGCCACAAATTCCCTGATTTCCGAAGAAAATTTTAAAACACCGACAACCCAAACTTAACCAGAGTTAACATCCCAGTTTCATTTAGTGTCGGGCCTTGGCCTCTAGCTGCGTGTAAGGAATCTGCACCAAATATCAGAGATCAGTGATCTCGCACACTAAAAGTTCAATGTCTATTGAACGCGACAAAACAGAGAGAGGGGACTCTATCAAAAAATAGTTAAAGGTTATACGTAACTAACCCTTTTGGTGATCCGCCATGAGTCCATGACTCATGGGACGAACTGGAAGTATTTTTACTGTTCCGAATGATTGCCAGTCATCCACCAAGGAACTCAGAATAGGAATGAGTGTTCTTCCTCATCAAGGTTTGTATCCTTGGCAAATAGAGATTCGTTGGACTTGTAGAAGTTAGGGCTTGCTTCTCTGTACCCACACTGGAGAAGTAATTCCACCAACTACTATATTCCTATGTTGCCTTAACATGGGACTCTAGAATTCTTCAGCTCCACCATCTTTTCCAACTATTCCACCACCTCAAATCCATCTCTGTACGTGTGATTGCTTCTTTCTCGAGAGGGGTTAACGCACAGATCCAGATCATATATGGATCCCTCAGCATAGTCTGTCAAATTGATGGGGTTATGCAGGATTCCATTGAAAGTCCATTAAAGTAATGAGATTTGGGAGGAGAATGAATAGGGTTTACGTAAACCCAGGTTTTGTTTATCCTGTTTTTGTCATCAAGTTCAGTTCTTCTCTAGGGTTTATGGCAGTAGGCAAAATTGAGAGCGACAATGGAGCTCAATGGCAGGAGCCCTCGTAAGCTTCATTTCATCGGAATATATCGTTAGGATTTGGCTCTTCTCTGTTGTAGACAATGGTGGGCTATGCTATGTCTTGCAACTTATGGGCCACAGAGATCCAAGACTGCAGAGACTATATATATATATATAGTAAGCATGGCTAAATTATATTATCTAAGCTAAATATATAGTATTTATAGCCATGAGTTTCGTCTTTGTCTCAAAGCAAGGAAACCTGATAGATAAAACAAGAGTACTCTGCCCCTCGAGGGGGTAACCAGAGCTTACATTGTTTTTAAAAAAGATGGAACCGTATGAGTTCCATAGGAGGGCAAGGCCTCGAAGTGGCTGGACAGTGAACTCATGAAAGATGATCATTTTAACCCGTACAATGACCTATATTTCTTTTATAATCTACATTACATTTTATTTCATTTCACTTTAATATTATTTTACATTTCATTTTTTATATAAATAACGTTAATTTTACTTTAATAAATATATATTGTAGATTTCATTTATATATAAATATGGATGTATATTTCATTTACAACGCACACAATAATCTACATTTACTTTATAATTTACATTTCATTTCAGTTCAATATTTAATATATATATAAATCATCTGCATTTCATTTATGTTTATAAATAATGTACATTCAATTTAATAAATAGTGAACAAATAAACCATGCACAAATTATAATAAATAATGTAAAAATAATTCGTTAAATCATTCCCTCCGAAATCATATTTTATTTAACTTCGTACATTTATATTCAAAATTTCTCAATCCTCGTTTTTAGAATTAAGATATGAATTACTTTTCTAGATTTTTTATTCTCATCATTATATAACTCACAAAGATAGGGCTGAAATGATTTTATTCACAATAACCTGAGTCCCTTCTAAAACCTAATATTTTATATTATCTCCATCCCATAATGTTAAAATCATTACATGTATATTCCAAAGTAGCAACGTAACTAAAAAGTTTACCCCTACCCTACATTCTTGAGCTTCAATCATCTGATGAGGACCCTGACCCTACATTCTTGAGCTTTAATCATCTGATGAGTACCCCAACGCTACATTCTTGAGCTTCAAGCATCTGACGAGGCTTTATTGCCGTGCATAACATGTAGATTAAATTTGTAGTTATAAAGGCACAGGCTCAATGACGGTTGTCATGACCAAATTCTTTATTTCATAGTTTGCAACGCCGAAGCCATCTCGGTATTTGTAGAGATCGTAGAAAGCTCTGAGAATGTCAAATGCATGTTTCTTGGAAGTGATTGGAACATTGGTATCAGGTCTCAGATACTCCCAATTTAGTTCCTTTAGTAATTTGTTGACCATGGAGTTGATATGATTGATCGCATCTTCCGCTGTTGACTCGGGATTCTCTTCCATATAACATGATATACACGAAGATTTTTCTCCACGGCTCCTCTCAGCCTGCACTTTCCATGCCAATAAATCGTTTATCCAACTCTAAATTAGAACCAATCATGCAATGCAAAGAAAAACTAACCAATCATGCAATCCAAAGAAAAATTCCTTCCATTAACAGGATATACCTGGTAAGTGTGAATGTCGCCTTTTAGTCGGATATACCATATTCCAGAACGTACGATATCTGCCAACAACAAAATTTAAATTGTAAAATACAGATCACAACATATGTGTAAATTAGGCTATGTCATGTTATGATGATAGTATGACCCCCTCACCTCTCGTGAAAGACCGCAGACCGGAAGCTTTAGCATGGCTTCTTTTAAATATATTGTAAGGAAGATTTCTGCATCTTCCATAACTTTCTCTCCCGGAAAGGCAATTTGGGAAGCCCGAAATAAGTTGAGAACACTTCTTATATCTCCCTCTGTTTGACTGGCCGAACATGCAAACTGCCTTTTTTGTTCTTTGAAGTGTTCTGATGCCGTAAACATAACAAGCCAGTAACTAGGGTCTTCAGTGGAAATTATGGATTTTATATAGGTGGGGTGATTCTTCCAACACCCTCCTCAAACGCAGTTCGGGGGAATCGATCTTGGGTCCAAGCTCTGATACCATGTAGAGGTTTGCAGTTACACCAAAACCCGCAGGTATTGGTAAACATTACAAGACAGTAACTAAGATCTCCAGGTGGAAATTATGGATATATAAAAGTGCGGTGATTCTTCCAACACTAACACATCTGATTCTAACATATAATGTATTAGCAATTGTAGAATTGAGGCTTCTGTGATCCATCATAATTGTAAAAAGAGCTTCAGCATAAATCACATCAAAGATGACAATGATCTTTTTGATGTGATTTATGCTGAAGCTCTTTTTACAATGTATTAGCAATAAATGTCTGCCAGTAGATGGAAGTTGAGAGCTATCATAAAAGAACTTCAAGGATTAATAGATTTTTATGTATACCTAAAGACACCGGGTATCCGTGTAGTCGAAGAGTTCGAAGCCCCAAGGCAGTTGAGTTGAGATCGGCAACAACACTATCTCTTCCACACCCAATGCCTTTTTCGTTCCAATAACTATAGAAAATGGTCAACAATAAGAGGATTTCAATATTTCTTTTAAAAGCTAATTTTTTAGATTCGAAATTGAAACGAGGATAGATTTTATGTGCCCTCGAATTTCTATATTAGGATTACATTTTTTACAGGAAGAGAAAAAATTCTGAAGTATTGGCAAGGATTCAATGTACATTTATATAGAGAACTGCAAGAATTCATAACTCGTAAAAAGAAATGAATGAAAGTGAAGCAAAAGGTTATGGATACACTTAAAGATCATTGATTCGTCACCTGTTTGAGAAAAAAACAACAATAGAAATGTTACGGAACCAATTCAGAGTAATTGGATTCAGTCACAGATTAACTTGTCATGCTCACATAGATTAGTGATCAACTTGCTGCAGTTGAGGAAAAGATAACAGGTGCAGAAATGGCACTGACTGGATTTCCAACTTCATGTCAAAGTTATTTGTACTTGTAAGAATCTTCATAATGTGAGAATACATTTACAAGAAGAATTGAGTTGAGCTAAAAAGATAACCAGAAGGGTGGTGATCAAAACATAACAAACAAATAAGGGTCGAGGGAAATTACCTAATAAAGATAAGGACAATAATAACGAGTCAACCTCATATTGAAGGAAAAAGAAGTTCAATAAAAGCAGCTGCTAAAATTAAATCAATAAATTTGTTTGGGAAGAACATAGAAATAAATTTGTATTTGCAGCCTTTTGTATGGACTCAAGTAAGGAAACTAAAACATGACATGGTATCTTGTATACGGTTAACAGAAATAATTGTTCAATTTAAGATGGAGGATATTATTATCTTATATATATATGAATAAGCACGAGTATGAGGATTCGTATTCTTACTGATTAGCCGAGCATCTGCAGCGTATCTAGTTGTTTTGAGACATATTTTTATGGGATGGACATATTAGAAGAAAAGCTATGTAAATGAAAACTTTCCGTTTAACCAAACGAAGTTGTTTTTTTGTTTTTAATTATTTTCGAAAAACAAAAAAGAAAATAAGTATGAGGATTGCAGTGGAACAAATATTTTAGGAAATATATGAAGATGGTAAGGTGGAAAATACTGAAAAAAATATTTGAGAATATGGAAAGGGTATATATATATATAAAAGAGAATGGATGGAGAGAAAAAAATATAAGACAAGTTTACTGATTAGGAGGAATGGTCGGGATAATTATTCTAGGTCAAATTGTCTGGATGATTATTTCAGGTCGAATTGTCCCCATGACTATTTTTGGTTGGAATCTGGGCAAATATTTTTCAACAAATTTTGGGCAAAGAATGTTTAAATCATGTTTTTGAAAGTGGAAATAGATTAAGCAAGATCAAAAACTTCCAAAAACATTTAAAATATTAAAATTTAACAACTATAACTTAAATTTACAAAAATCTCTACTAGAATTTATCAAAATATTACAAAAATTTCCTAAACTTTGAAAGCAAATATGACATAGAACATCCGATACTGGAAAAAAGATTTCCTAAATTTTGAAAGCAAATATGACATAGAACATCAGTTTATTCGTTGAACAAAGTTAATATACAATTGAGATACTGGAAAAAAGACCTGCGGGAAATTTATAAAGTATAAATAAATAATGATGACAACGGTGCGATGACTTACTTGTAAACATAATCCAGAGCTGATTTTATTTCACTTTTGAAATGCCTATCGATTCCCAAACCTTCAATGCTATCGACTACAGAGAGGCGCATAAGTAGATCATTGCAGGGAGTGATTAATTCTCCATCTTTTACCGAGATGGAATTGATCATCTCTTTTACTTATCCAGTAAGTTTCTGAGCACGTTCATGGTACGAAGTTGCCTGACCCACCCATATACATTCAGTAATGTAAATAAAAGGAATTTCAATTGTGAGTGAAGAAGGAATACACGAAAGAAAAGCTTCAAAGATGAAAATTACCCTATAAGGCGTTGAGAGGGACTGTATGAAATTATGGTCCCAGAGGTTGGAATGATGATTGGCTATGCGTCTCTGTACACCATCATCGGATATAAAGATTGTCCGAACATGCGGATCGAAGTTGAGATCGTTCTGCTGACGCCCTTAACCTCACTAGGACTCACCAACGATTTGTGCACGCGCCATCTGGGAGCCAGCGATGCGATAGAAACCAGAGCCATAGCCATTCCTACCCGATATGATATGATATACTAAAAAGTGAGGCAGCACAAAATAATGAACTGAAATTCTGCGAGATCCACCTTACCTGGGTTACTTATATATAGGCAAATATCCAGCAGTGAGCAAATTATTGGTATATATGATCAAATATTAAGCATTATGTAAGTGAGTCAATTAATGGTATATATGGATATATGCAAACGAGCCAATGATTTATTGTCCTTTTTATCCTATCCATTGGATATCTCATCCACACCTTACAAAATGCAAAAACAGTAAACCAGGAACTAGCTTACTGTTATCATATTTGCTATCTATATTATATATATGAGAGAGTACATCTCAATGTTGGTTTGCCTCGACTAATCGCAAACCTAATAGGATGTACGGCTTGAGAGAAACCCCCTCCATTTCATGAATTGACAGGAATTCTTCTAT
The DNA here is from genome assembly GCA_000404065.3 of Pinus taeda. Taxonomy (NCBI): domain Eukaryota; kingdom Viridiplantae; phylum Streptophyta; class Pinopsida; order Pinales; family Pinaceae; genus Pinus; species Pinus taeda. The sequence continues at coordinate 72,969 of APFE031622005.1, forward strand.
AAGAGAAAGAGTCACTCCGAAGAGAATCCCAGCCAAAATTTGTAAACTAAGTGATTACTCGAACTTGTGTGAAGAGTTGGTGAAATTTGCTTTAAGATCTTTCGTTTGAGTGTTTCCTCTTGAAATTGTTTGTTTATTAAGTTGTAGAACAGATGGGATAAAAGGGGCCCGATTGGTGTTGCCGGAACTTTATTCTAGTGCAAAGGCGCTACGTAAAGAAGCCTCAGCTGCAAATTATTTTGATTTTGACTCTATGATAGAGTGATGGGTCAACAGAGGAGACGTTCTCAGAGAGAATTGAAACAAGTGACGAGAAAGAATGAAATGGCAATAGTTGTAGAAGAATATGAAATGCTTCAACCAAAAGTAGATCTGAATCAAATAGAAGAATTTGAAAACACTGATGCAATACTGAAATGATTAATGTCAGTGGTGCCAATTTTCTCACGTAAAAATTTTAAACTTTGGGCAATAAAAATGGAGGGATTGTATGGTTCAGTAAATTTATGGCAATTTGTTCAAGGAATTTTCATAAATGCCAATGATAAAAGTAAAGGTGCAGTAGCATTGTTTGTCATCATATGAGCTTTAGATGAAAATATTTTGTATGAAATTGGTGAAATATGTGATGCAAAAATATTTTGGGATATTTTTGAAATGAAATACACTATGGAGGGTAGTGAGAAAGTTGAAGTTGATGAAGGAGTTGTTGCTAAAAGTGATTGTGTTGAAAGCATCATAGTTGGGATTAAGGCTGAAAGTATGTCTTTCGCTGACAATAGAGTAGTATGTGATATTAAGGAAACTACCTGTGATGCAGAGATTTATGAAGTCAAATTTGATGACAAGTATGTATCCCATGATGAGTCGTTCAATATGATGCATGAAAAGCATCTTATTGATGAGTTGTTGTTTGGTGAGAAGAGTTGCCTATCTCCACACACAAATCAAATGCAGGACAACATGTTTGCACCAACAGAATTGACGAAATAGGTTGAAGACATGAATCAATAACCTATGTCAGCAAAGAAAAATGAATAAAGCAAAGCTCTTTTCAAAGAGCACGATGACAAAAATCAATGTGGTTCTGTTTATGAAGCTAACATTGTTTTTGAGCGTGCAAATATTGACAATCAGAAAGAAGCAACAAAACTTGAAGAAATTGCAAGCATTAAGGACAAGTATAAGTCCCAAGAACATGAAGTAATGTTGAATACAAAGAATGTTAACCTGCAATCAAGAAAGGAGAAGCTCAATCACTATCTGATGACAAGAAAAGTGAAGATGAAACTGCGTTAACAAATGAACAAGCATGGACCCTTTAGCAAGAAGGAAAAAATGAAATCTTTTGTTGTAAGCCTAGCTGAGACTTAGACCAGTAGGCAAGTTAAATTTTAGGTCGTCGTGATTAAGGGGAGGTGTTAGAACATTAATCACGACTACGGACTACGGCAAACGGTGCCACCCACTGTTCCCACCTCATGTAATTTAATGTGAGTCAGCGAGAGTCACTAAGACATCATTTCAAGATGGCGGAGGTCGGCGGAAATCATTATTGATTCTCTCGTGTATGTATCTATAAATTTCAATGTTTAGTAATAGAATAATAAGCTCTTCCATGAGTCTTCATGGTTTCTGTCACAGATTTCTATAATTTTACCATGAGGTGATGTCTAAGCGAAAAAATGTAATCTCTTTACACACAAAGCCAAAATGTCAGTAGCATCTCTTTCTGTCGCAGTTGGAAGAATAGTGTATTTCTTTTTTTGCATTTTTGCTTTTTCGTACTTGTGATTCACGACTAAGCCACATTGTTGGTCGAATTTCTTTTTGTCCCACTCGGATGAATTGTGTATTTTTATTTCTATATTTTTGAAGGGATTCGAAGTTTTTAAGTTGGATTTTTGCGGTCAAAATTCTTTAAAATTTGGCAAGAATTTATTGAAATCAATAGTTTGATGGGTAATCTTATGCGATCGAAATGCCTTAAGGGTTTTTCATGCTACTGAATCTATATATATAGTTAAAAAACGAGTTTAAATAACACAAATCCAGATTCCACCTCAAATTTTTCCACTGGATTCCAACAAAGAAAGTTCAAAAAGTCACAGTAAAGACAACTCCCTTTTGAAGTGCAATAAACTTTCAAGTTACTGTATATAGAAAGAAAAAAATTAAAAAGTTTATTTTAAAGTTCATTATGATTAAGATAGTTTATGAGAAAGATAGTTTTTTTATTTTGTTGATGTATTTGGTTTTTTTCTATGAAGGCTTACAATAAACGTTTTCAGTTATTCACTAAATAGATTATCTCAAGAGCTAGCTGCTAGAATATCATGTTGTCTTTGAAGCTGTCTTCTAAAATGAAATGCTTTTCTGTTTTCACTTTTTCTGAAAAACAAAAAATACTTACTCTTTCCTCCCACAGTTTTTTAGCCTTTACCAGAACATTAACAACTTAGTTGACGAAAATTAATCTTTAACTTACTAAAAAAATACAACCATTAAAACCCACCATCCAAAACATCATGTGGCATCTCCTTCTGTCGTAGTCTTCGACTGAACAACGCTGTAAAATCTGATGAATCTCTTATCACGATGAGCCAATCACCCGAATCCTTTTTTGTCGGAGGGCTAAAAAGTCTTTATCTTGTACTGTCAGTGGTTACTTCAAGAAAAAATGACAAAGGGTTTCACATATATTTTGAACACAAACATATTAAGTTACATTGAAAAAAACAAAAAAATGGCATAATAAGTCTCAAAGATGAGATCAGGAAGTTGTTGAAAAATTAATGTGTCAAAATTTATTAATTATGAAACTAATGATACCGAAAACAGAGATGACTCACTTGAAAGAAAAATATCTCAATTTTATTTTTAAAATTATTTCTATAAGAAAATGGAGTAGTTATATATATTAATGATTTAAAATAACATTTTATTCACTATAAGCCATTATTGTATTTCAATTTAATTCTAAAAAACATTTTAATATAAAAATGGAATAGTTATATATTAATGATTTTTTTGTTATAATATGTTGTTTATAATAGAAAGTAGAAAAAGAATAATGAAAATGAAAAAAAATAACAATTTATTAATTATAAGTAATTATTAGAGTTATGCAAATTAAATAGTTGGTCTTATAGAGATGAAAACATTTGTAGCTTATGATACATCTATCTTTTTCAAAACATTTAATAAGATTCTTAACTATGAAGACGCTTAACTTATAAATAGGTTTTGTTACAATACCATGGTATACTAATACCACATTCCAAAAAAACCATAACTTTGCTCATATGACATTTTTTTAACTAAACCATTTAATTTAAAAGACGAAAAGGGCATAGCACTCTTGAGATCAAACACAACCTTTGATTTGTGACCACTACTAGAAATATTTTAGAATATTCTATGGAGGTTAAATCCTTAGCATCCATCTAATAATTATTGATATTTAAATTAAAATTGTTGAAGTCCTATTTCAAAATAGGTACACCTATTTACATAATTATTCAAGCTAATCACACAATTTATTAGAATATAATAAATGGCGTATAAAGATGACGTATAGTAAATCTAGTTAACTTCTCAAATATATAGCTTTTATTTATGAAAAGGTTGAGGCTCTTTTATAGATGGGTGTAGGAATAACTCCACGTGTTGTTTTTCATTAAGGTGTTAGGTCCCTATACTACTAGTGTAACCCCTTAATGTTATTAGTGCAATTTACTTATTATATTGTTGTGCCCGTGTAGTCCCCATATTGTTATTATGTGCACCATAGAAGCCCACTATTGTTATTATTGTGCCCTTACATTATTATTGTTATGTCGGTTCTAATTATATTATGGTCCCTTAGACTCCTATATATATAAAGGGGGTATTTTCATTTGTATCATCCAAGAATTGTTCATTTGTGTAATGCAAAGGAGGTTGCCCCCTTGAAGAGGCTAAATTCTAAGGTGTTGATATTTTTTTCTATCCTTTTGTGAGCTACTTTCATAACATTTTGGTATTAGAGCTTTGGATTCTAGGGTTTTGCTCCTCCAAACAGGTCATCGTGGAATTTTCGCTATAACGGTTTCGCTACGAAGTTTCAGAAGCTAAAAGAAAAATCCATTTGAGAAGATTCCAAACGTTTGGTGAAGCTCGGACCTAAATTTCAAGTTTTTCTTTGCTATAGTTTCGGAGATACGGTCCCAGACAATTAGAGTTTCCACAGGCTCCCGAATTACATCCCAAATAAGTGACCTTGGGAAAATCATCATAACTTTTTCTTTGAGCATCACATTGAAATTTCATAAGAAGTTACAGAAAAAGGATATGCTGTAGTTTTCTTTATATCTGTTTCAGGTCGTAAGGTTGAAACAATGACACATGGAACTTTGTACAAATTTGCTCTATTGAACTAGTCTATAATCAGGTCGTCGTGCGAGATTTGACATAACTCTTCCTTATAGAATCCAATCTTGATCATACATGCGGGGTTAGAAAGAGCAATCAGAGAGCTACTGCAGGACGCAATTTTAAAACTTGGAGATCTGAAATTAGAAAGTTAAAGTCGTTTCAATATCGAGCTCCTAAAATAAGGAAAAAGGCTATATGAGGAAGTTTGATGGCAAGGATCTGGTAAATTGGATACTACAGATGGAACAATATTTTGATCTACATGAGGTGCAACTATTACAAAAGGTACATATTGCATCTTCATATTTAGAACTTGATCAATTTTTATGGTATAAAGTGCTTTATTCTTATAAACCACTTGTAATGTGGTCAATTTTCATGGAGGAAGTGATAGAACGTTATGAGGATACAAAGAGCAACACCTTGTTTAGCAAATTGATAAATCTCAAAAAAAAGTGTTCAATGGCAGAGCACATTGAGAAATTTCAAAAATTGAATATAAGAGAAAATTAAATTCCAGAGAAGCAGAGGATTGATGTCTCCATAGGGACTTTAAAGGATAACATTCAACATGAGGTTTGTCGTTGGGAACCTGATTCATTGGAGAGGGCATTCAGGTTGGCAAGAAAAGTGGAAAGAAAAATTATGGCAACAAGGAAGTCTACCCCTCACAACTATAAAGATGGAAGTGTTGTTTCTCCAGCCTTCACAACCTACAAGGTTGACACCACAACAATTGGAAGAAAAAAGAGAAAAAGGAATTTGTTACAATTGTGATAACAAATACATTAAAGGTCATAAGTGTGCTGAGAAGAAATTATTTTACATTGATTGTGAAGGGGAGGAAGAAAACGATCAAAAAACGTCAAAAGAAGAGGATATACACCAAGAACCAACTCCAAAGAAAGAATAAATGAATCCGACCATATCTTGTAAAGCATTGGCAAGAAATACCACTCCTCAAATTCTCAAGATAGAAGGACATATCAAGAAGAAAAATGTTCAAGAAGTGAAATATTACATCGAGAAAGAAGAAATGAATCCAACCATATCTTGTAATGCATTGGACACAATTACCACTCCTCAAACTATCAAGATAGAAAGATATATCAAGAAGAAAAAGGTAATAGTGTTGACTGATTCGCGCGGTACCCATAATTTTATTCATTGTAGGATAGCCAAGGAATTGAATTGCTTCTTATATCCAGCACCAGAGTGTCAAATGATGGTTGCAAGTGTAGGAACCATAAATTGCTCTGGAAAGTGCCATAATATCAATTTATCCATGGGAGAATATGTATTGAATAGCCCAATGCTCTCCATTCCAATGGTTAGTGCTTATGTTGTACTAAGAGTCCAATGGCTACAATCCTTGGGTACAATAGCTTTTAATTTTCAAGAATGTTTCATGAAATTTTCTTTGGAAGGAAAGGAAGTTGATTTAAGGTTTATCACAGGGAAACCTAGAAAGATAATTAGCTCTAACGGACCAACAAAGCGTCTAAAGAAAGAAAGACGAGGCTTAATTGCACAATTATGTTCACTAGAGATTCCCACATCGAAATCATCTATTTCTCCATATATCCAAAAAGCCTTGGACAATCATTCGAAGGCATTTGAGACTCTGAAAGGTCTCCCACCTATTCATGATCATTATCATTCTATTCATTTGATTCCAGGAAGTGTTCCTCCAAACATCAAGCCTTACAGATATTCTTATGCCCAAAAGAGTGAAATTGAACGCATGGTTGCAGAAATGCTAGAGGCTGGTATAATTCAACCTAGTCAAAGTTCTTTCTCTGCTCCAGTAGTATTGGTGCACAAGAAGGATGGGTCATGACACATGTGTCCAGATTATAGAGAGCTCCACAAACTCACTATTAAAAATAAATTTCCCATTCCTTTCATTGATGAATTATTGGATGAATTGCATGGATTAATTTACTTCACCAAGTTGGATCTTTGCTAAGGATATCATCAAATAAGAATGAAGATTGAAGCCATTCTGAAAACAACATCATTGAAGAAATATGCATTTTCATGGACTCCAGAAGCAACGGAGGCTTTTGAACATCTTAAAGAGGCAATGTGCCAAACACCGATCTTAGCTATGCCAAACTTTACAAAAACATTTATTGTGGAATATTATGCATCAGGAAATGGAATTGGTGATGTTTTAATGCAAGAAGAAAGACCCATTGCTTTCAAAAGTCATCCAATCAAAGGAAAGTATCTACACAAAGCTATTTATGAGAAGGAAATGTTGGCAAAAATACATGCACTTAAGAAATGGTAACCTTACATAATGAGAAGATCCTAGTTCAAACAATATTGCCAGAACTTGATGATGAAGGAAAAATCATATTGGAACCTAGAGCAGTCACAGAAACAAGAACCCGACAGCTATGAAATCGATCAATTTCAGAGTATCTCATCATGTGGAAGAATGTACCCGCTGAAGATTCCACATCGGAGGACAAGAATTTTATACAAAAGCATTAAGAACTACTTAAGCGTTGAGGACAAGACTTTTTGAAGAAGAGGGGCATGTTAGGTCCCTATACTACTCGTGTAACCCCTTATTGTTATTAGTGCAACCCCTTTATTATATTGTTGTGCCCATGTAGTCCCCATATTGTTATTATTGTGCCTCACAGAAGCCCACTATTATTATTATTGTGCGCTTAAATTATTATTGTTATGTCGGCTCTGATTATATTGTGATCCCTTAGCTCCTATATATAGAAAGGGGGTATTGTCATTTGTATCATCCAAGAATTGTTCATTTGTGTAATGTAAAGGAGGTTGCCCCTTGAAGATGCTAAATTCGAAGGTGTTAATCTTTCTTTTCTCTTTTTTTGTCAGTTGGTTTCATAACATAAGGTGAGTCATACATTAATACAAAAAGAAGGTTTCATCTTTCAAGAAGTGTGAACAAATCTTCTCTTCCAATCTATTTATGAACACTTCATATTCCTAGTAAGCTAATATTTACAATTTACCATAATCACAAGGATTAGATATCTATCATTCCACCCTTGATTCAAAAGGGTGTTTGTAAGTCCAAGCATATTTTTGAAGTTTCCAAACTTCTCTCTTCCAAATAGTTTGGTGAAAATGTTTGCAATTTGCTCACTTATGAAACAATCTCTCAAATGAGTGTTGGAATATACATGATACCTAACGAGATAGTACTTTGTGTTGATGTGCTTTGTTCAATCATGGGATCTAGGATTCTTTTCCAACTTAATTATATACATATGTAAACCATAAGAGGAGTATAATTCATCAATTTCCCCTTTAAGTATTCATTTCATCATTTTCTCCTTCAAATATTCAAGTATTTTCCTGGGCCATGCAATCTCCTTTTTTGCTTCTGCACCTGCCACATATTTTGTCTCATTTGACAAATCTACTATAAGTGATTGTCTGTGTAACACTCGCTCCCACCCCTTTGTTTTGTCTTAGACTATGGGAGGTGTTACTTATGACTTAACCCAACCTCTAAAGTCTATTATGAATATGGGTTTACAAAAAATCATTCTTTTTCACAGTTTGCAGGAATAAATTATGATGTCACCATTATGTCTAGGTCATCGAGATATTTCTGGTGATATAATTTTCATCTCAATTTGACTCCTAGATTGAAATTTATGTCCAACTTAAGTTTGTGCAATCACCTAATGCCACGTGACATCCACGTGTAACCCACATGGAATCCATGTGACTCTTCCAAGTCCACACAAAAAGTTTCATGTCATTCTTCATCAACCTACACAAGGCCCATATGTTAGGTAGTTCCCTGCCATGAGGTTCCATAATATTTCCACCAACCCAGAAAACCAAGAGGTTTATAAAATTAGTGATACCATGTTTCGAAACCCGCTATCCCCCCCCCAACTCCCCATTCAGTCTCAGTAGACTAAGGGGGTCCCTTGGGTGAAAGAGGACCATTGATTCGTCCCATTCCCTTGTCATACCCCTCGGAAATAATGCACCATGTGACAAGGGACCCATGAAAAGAAATGTCATGTATGACCCCACTGTTGGGTAGTAAACCCATAATGGACCAAGGGGCCTGAAATGAATAGAGATCATCGATCTAACTACCTCACAATCACGTCATCCCCCATAGTTAACCCACTATGGACGAAGGGGACCCAAAATGAATAGAGTTCGTCGATCTAGCTACCTCGTAATCCTGTTGTACAGAGTAGCCTACTTATTATGAGGGCTAGAATATCGATTCAATGAGTAGTGGGTGGTCTCACCAGTTAATGGCCCCAACATACGAGAATGTTTCGGGGAAATTGCTACTCCATATAGTGCTACCACGATCGGGAAATATTCAAGGGTTAAATACCACCAACACGTAGTGCATAGTTCCATTAATTAATGGGTCTAATATACGAACCTTTTCACAGCAGCTGCTACCATTGCTCCACTACCATTCCATGTTCCATGTTATATCACATAGGTGCTACAACGACAAGTGGTGGGTGGTGGTAAGGTTCTGCCTCAACAATAATATGGTTCTGCACTAACTCACCACTACAATGTGGCATCTACATAGCACTACCACATTACATTGGTGCATGGGTCCCACTAGGCCTACTTCATGTTTCACAATGATTATACATTATATCCAGTCATCAAATCTTATTGAAGGCTAACATACGTGAAGCATCTAGATCCCAGATACGAATGCCAACAATAGATGGATAGTTTAGCCAAGAAACATATTCGAGCTAGGGAAGCTTGATAGCTTTGGATCAACCCCCAAATTAGACTTTGGAAAAAAATTAATTAAACATAAAATTGTTAAAGGGTGCCAAACCTTAGCTCCTTAGGAATTAAGCCCTAATGCCAAGGACAAAGGATGCATTTGAGGAAGTGATCTATCACCTAACTGATCCAGATATCGCTCATTTGGTTGAGGTTTGTCTCACTTCCACGTTCTTCTGTTTCGAAGGTGAGTTCTTTGAGCAGACCTGTGGTGTTGCCATGGGTTCCCCCCTCTCCCCGATTGTGGCAAATATTTTTATGGAAGATTTCAAAGCCAAAGCTCTAGCCTCGGCTCATCTCCCTCTGAAGCTTTGGAAAAGGTATGCAGATGACACGAATGTCATCTGGTCCCATGGCCACGAGGAGCTGGAACATTTCTTCAATCACCTCAACAGCCAGTCCTCGGCTATTAAGTTCACCATGGAAAAAGAGGTCAATGGCAGCCTCCCTTTCCTGGATATTCTTATTTCTAGGAAAGGGGACGATTCTCTCTCCCACTCTGTGTTCCGTAAGAAAACGCACACGGAGCAGTATCTTCATGCCGATTCCCATCACTTCCTGGCTCAGAAGATGGGTGTTCTTAACACCCTGGCTACTCGTGCCCTCAGGATTTCTGATAATGAGAGCCTGGAGAGAGAGAGATCCCACCTCCTGGATGTCTTTGTGGAAAACGGATATAATAGGCACCTAGGTCGGAAGGCTTTCCTTAAAGCCTCTAGAAATGCATTTAATAAGAAAGATCCTAAGGAGCGCCATCTAGGTGTCCATCTTCCCTATATCCAAGGGACCACAGACAAGATTGCTCGGATCCTCAGGAAGTTTGATATTCCCTCAACCTTCAGGCCCCTCAGAACCATTCGGAATTCCCTTCGGTCAGTGAAAGATCCTGTTAACCCTAAAGACATGAAGGGTTTTTATTTGATTCCTTGCTCATGTGGGACACCTTGTATAGGGGAAACAGGGCGCTCCATCCACCAGAGAATTTGCGAACATGCTGTTGGCCTGAGACATGGGAGAACTAAGTCTTCTGCCTCAGCAGAGCATGTGGACAAGACAAGGCATCATGTCTATATAGAGGAGGCCAAGGTTTTAGCCAAGGTGGCTCAGTTCCATCATCGTAAGTTAAGGGAAGCTTTAGAAATTGAAAGAAGGCTTAACAATCTCAACAGAGATGATGGCTGGAAGGTAAGTAGATGTTGGATCCCTGCCCTGTCCTCTTAGTCTTTCTTCCTTTCGCCCCCCCCGCCCCCCCAACCGC
>APFE031622005.1:114939-147373 GCA_000404065.3 Pinus taeda
AATTGATAAATAATCTTCAATTCTATCATTCTTTAAAAAAAATAGATATGATTCAGTGGAATCGAACTGCAAAATTATCCATATGTCATAATAGAGATCGCATATACATTTCCGTTACACATACACATTCAAAGCAAAAGTAATGAAAATAATAAGATATTGATTCCCAAATGATTCTGTAGCCAACCACCCTTGTGACAGTAACACACTTGATTCCAACTTAGAAAAAAATGAGCCCGACTAAAGAATACATTTTCATACAAACAAATATAAGTTCACCTTCAAAAGATTCAATTTCTATTATTGTTAATGTATGCGCAACTACAATGTCTAGTTCACAGCAAAAAATTACAAAATTGATTTGAGAAAACCAAAAGAGTTGTAAACATGCTCTTGTGCAATTAGATGTAGTCACTATTGGAGGCATCTATTGTGCAATAGCTGATTATATATTTGGAATATTAGGTTCACGTGTTATCTTAAACAAAGAAAGTAAGTGTCGAGGAAGGTGAATAGTGAAATGAGAAAGAAGATTGAATGCAGATACCAAAGCTCAAAAATGATGGAACCCCTCTCTAGTCTTTGAAATTAAATTAAATGGATCTCTATCTCATGAGAGATGCACCCTCCACGGTTAGTCTATTGGGAGAATATGCCCATATTGGAGAATATCACAAACATGAAGTCCAATACGAAGAAGAAGAAAGATGTGAGATCGATGCTAAGATTGAGATTGATCACCCAACTGGAATTTCAAGCAGGATTGCTAAGTGGAGAAAGAGATAGACCAAGAAGAGTTTTATATATTTTGTTATTGGTTAAATGGACAAAATAGTGTTGGATTCACAAGTAATTATATTCAACTATGATAAACTTAAAGTAATTTGCAACCTAAATACAAATATAAATAACATATAATTATGCAAGTGCTTATAGGTTTCAAGAGTTGGATTGAACACAAAATATAAAATTTAGATAGATATTTTCTTTTTTACATTAAAAGGCCCATAAGCCCTAAGGGTTGAGCCTAAGTTCTGATACCATATGTAACAAACCCAAGAATAAAACATGCAATTAATTAGATTAATTATGCAATTTATAATCAACACGCAAATTTATCAACTAATTGACATCAAATTTCAATAAATGAGTAGAGACTACTTACCTGTGGCGATGATGTGTCTCACGTGTGATTTCAGGGTTGAACACTGGTTGAATTCTGCTAACTGCAATAAATTTTTAGGGACGACTCTCCACCCAACCATAGGCTCTATTGCACAAAATCTTGCTACGACTGGCCACCCCGAGCCCTCAATCAACATACCACTACCAAGAAATCCTTTGTCTTTTAACACTATTCTCCCAAGAGAATGGATGATGGAATGCCTCTCATCTTCCTCCTCATCTATTAAATAGAGCAAACATTAGAAGGGGAACCACATGCACACACTCCATGTGTCAACATGCAACTTTACTGCTTTCTTATTTTATTCTTTTGTTTTTAGTTTTTTATAGCTTTACTGACTTTTACTGCTTTCTTGTTTTATTTCTTTTGTTTTTACTTTTTGATAGCTTTACTGATTTTTTTTACTATTTTTCTGTTTATTCTTATTTATATTTATTTAGAACATGTAATTAATTTATTAATTTATTATTATTTATTATTTATTATTAATGGACATTACAACCCTGAAATAAAAACATGTAATTAATTAAATTAATCATGCGATTTATAATCAACACACAATTTATCAACTAATTAACATCAAATTTCAACTAATTAACTTACTTGTGGCGGTGATGTTTCTCACTTGTGATTTCGGGGTTGTTCGCTATTTGAATTCTGCTAACTGTAGCAAAGTCTTGGGGACAACTCTCCACCCAACCGTAGGCTCACTTGCACAAAATCTTGCTACAACTGGCCACCCCCGAGCCCTTAATCAATGTACTACTGCGAGGGTATCCTTTGTCTCACAACACTTATTCTCCCAAGAGAATGGATGATGGAATCATGGAATGATGGAATGCTTGTCATCTTCCTCACCATCTATTAAACAGAGCAAACATTGGAAGGGGAACCACATGCACACACTCCATGTGTCAACATGCAACTTTATTGCTTTCTTGTTTTATTTCTATTTATATTTATTTAGAGCTTTAGTATTGTTATGTATTATTTTTTTATTATTTATTATTTATTTACTATTACTATTTTTTATTTATTGTTTATTATTTATTTTCTTGTATTTAATATATATTATATTATTTATTATTTTTATGATTATTTATTATTTATTATTAAGGGACATTACATACTCCCCCACTTTAAGGAACTTTGTCCTGAAGTTAAGTTGAATTATTTAACATATTTTGTTATTTATTACTTCATGTTGCCGACACCCTCTGCTGAACTAGTATAACCAGTAGGCATAAGCCTCCCTAGTCTGTATCCTAGTAAAAGGCTGGCCCCAAGGCTTGCACCCAACTCAGACCTCATCTGCCCCAAGGCAGGCATCTGGTGCGGTACTCAATGACTTTGGGCAACTCGCAAGGTTGACCCACTCCCTCCATAACTACTAAGGCGCACAACCCCAGGTATCGAAGTCCTTACAACCCCATCAGACTTCGGCATCCCAATCCAATAACAGGCACCTAGCCTAGAGCATCAGGCATTTGGCCTTCTCAAGATGGTCCCATAGCCCTTCAAGAGCTATCCATCAAGAGCTACACAAGACAAAGGAACCACTGGCATATGTAGTGTTGATTGAGTTTGTCCCCAACCCATATGGTGTTACCTATTCTCCCTCATGAGTATGGGCTCCTACAAGATCATTAAATAAACCAGCCCTCTCGGCCCATATGTGATTTCCTGTCAATCACCACATCTCAATATGCAACCAATGCAATAGCTATACCATCATATTATCATAGAAAATAATCCACATGCCAAGTCTTTCATGTCGTCATGAGAACATTCATCATTGTTAATCTCAACATTATGAATAATAACGAACTGCATGCTCATCTATGTCATAAATTTGTACGCAACTATCACATGCTTCACCTCATGAAATACCATCATAAGTTATAACATCAACATATTTGCATCAAAGACATATCATGACTTCACATAATAAATGAATCACATGTCAATAAACTTCATATTATGGCATCATAATTCCTATGCCACGTTATACATATCATATTCATCATGAATATTCAACATTAAATACCTATCATCATGTAGTAAACGAATATGTTAATATACCTCTACATAATATCATAATGCCTATCCATATCATCATCATCATAAGGATACATCATCACTATAAGAACCACATGTGCATCATTATCCTCCTACAATTATATCACGAAACCTCATGTAACATTATACTCAACATCATAACAATTAAATCCCTTCGAGCTATATCTATAGGATTATTTCACAAAAATGCAGCAATTAGAAATTGTACATTTTATTACTTTCACAACTGTTTGTACAATGACATGACAAAAATAAATATATTATAATTCAATTATGAACTTAGCAGCTAACGTGGAGAAATTGAATTTGGGCAAGAAGTATCCACCAAACAATAACGACATAATCTACTTCTAAATTTTGCACTTATATTCTAAGATGTTGTTGAAGTTATTCTAAGATTAAGAGAATCACATACTGAAAGCGCTCGTACAATAAATAAATATAGGATCTGAAAACACTGTACAATAGATGAATATGGAATTTGTAATATAACACTAGATGCCTATTAACATTTTCTCATTCTCAAACTTCAAGAAAGCACTTACCAAGAACAAGATTCTCATGTGAAAGTTCCAAGAGGCAGCAAAATTGTTCTATTATCTTCTAGGTAGATTCACAAGGAAGGCCATGTATTTTTATGACATTCTAAAGTGAAGTGTGTTATGCCACTATAACAATAGGTGTCATATATCATGATTGACTTGATAAGTTGCGTAATATGTTCATACCTTTTATTGTTGCAAAGGTTTTCCATATTTGTGAAAAAATAAAAAAAATTAAAAAGTGTAAGGAGGATATACCCTAAAAGAAAAATCAAAGGGTAAACAGAATAAAAGATGGTCAAAAAAATGAAAGAAAATGAACCCCAACAAAAATAAAGACCAGAAAAGTGTGCAAGTCTAAATGCCACTACTTTTTCACCTTTTTTGTATAAAAACGAAATGTGTGCAGTTTGTCACCTATGCCACAATTCATGAATAGTCAAATAGTTTAAGCTTGGCCAATTCATTTTTCAATTTCATGTTATAGAAATAGAGAATAAAGCTCTGACCAAACAGTTTAATCTTGGCAGATAAATAGATAGGTAGAGTGAAGAAGGAGCTCAAAAGTTTAATATGAGCCCTTGAATGTAATAAGTGTAGACTTAGATAGGCATTACCATGTAAAAGAAAAGAGAAGTTTGATAAGGGTTTTCCAGTCGAAGTGCACCCTAATAAAGAAGTAAAAATTCTAGGTTAAGTAGGTAGGGTAGGTAGATGATGGTTGCAGAATAACATATGGTAAATGATAAGTTTAAATGTGTAAATCTTTTACTTTCGTCATAAGGCAAATGGCATGTAGCACATGAAAGACATATCAAGCAAGTAAAGTCAAAATAATTAACTCCACTACTAATTTTCCCTAAATTTTCACTAATTTCCCCTAAATGCTATTAAACACACATGGGAGCAAGACCAATAGGAAATATAAATCATGTGAGTTCATTTTTTATTAACAGGAGATATACATTTATAGTACATTGTTGTGACCGTTGGGATTCACATCCCAAGGTCTCTTGGACTCCTTTTTTCCATTCGGCTTCCACACTAACCCATTGAGGTTTAGGTGTCCAACATTCCCCCCCTTAATCTGAAGGGTTATGTATGAGTCCAAGAAGAGAGTTGTAATACAAAATGTGAAAAAATGCATGGTAGCACTAGGCTGAATGTGCTCTCTGAAATGTTGGTATAAAGAGAAGTGGTTTAAGGATGACCACCAACACTGGAACGCTTAGTGCAGTTCCCGAAACTCTTCCAAAACTAGCAAGAAGCTGAAGTCTTCTGCTAGAGGAAGTGCTCTTATTGATTTGAAGAGGGAAACCTTCAACCATGAAAGGGAGGTCTCACCTCGCATAAAAGGGAAAACTTCAACCTGAAAAGGGAAGTCTCAACTTATGATGGTTTAAGGATGACCAACAACTCTGGAATTCTTAATGCAATTCCTGGAACTCTTCCAAAACTAGCAAGAAGCTGGAGTCTTTTGCTAGAGGAAGTGTTCTCAATTTTTTTCTCGGAACTCTTCCAAAACTGGCAAGAAGCTGAAGTCTTCTGCTAGAGGAAGTGTCTGAGATTCCCCATTAAAGGCATGTTCACGGGCATCTTTGTCTCTGGCTACAACTCTGAAACTGCTGTGGCAGGTTGTGGCTCAGGTTCGATTGATGTGACTTTGAAGCTTGTAGATGACCATCATTTCCCCCCTGTCAGATACAAGTTGAGATGATGGAGAAAACTCAGCTGCAAGACTTTTCAATACTCTGGAACAAGTTCTGACATGTGTTTGGAATATCTTCTTGGCTGTTGATGCCCATTGCCAAGAAGCGATCCATCCAAGATGAATCTTTGTTCTTGCAGGACGTTTGTTTCTGAAGCATCTATGTGAAGAATGACTGGTTTTATGACAGTGCTTACATGGATGAAGATCAAAACAGTGATCTTTCAAATGGCCAACTCAGTCACAGTGTTGGCATTTCACGAGCTGTTGTTGTTGTTGTTGTGGAAGAGGGGCAGAGTCTGGAACAGCTGAAGCTGAAATATCATGAGGAGCAGGTGAACTGTCATGAATGAATCCATCACTCTGAAACTGAATGGGCTTTGAGTAGTCTGGAATATAAAAGGACAAGTCCTTCTCATATCCAAGATCAGTTCTATGCTTGTTGTAGACAAGCTGTTCCCAAGGTCTAATGATGGGCTTGGGAAGTGCATACTGAGTTTCTGCATCTACGTGTACAACTGCTGCTTTATCTAAATGCACTGTAACATTATTGTCTCGCTGTTTATGGGAGTCTGTTTCAATCTTCTGAATAGAAACAAGTTCAGAATGATGACTCCATTGCTATAGTTCTTCTTGCTGTAGATTTGTCTCAAGTTGTAAAAACTCAATATTCTCATGTGCATTTTGGAGACAAATTTTAATATTGGAAAGAGAGGTTTTGTTGATCTTAACCATCTCATCAACAGTGGAAAGTATTAAATTATTCAGTAGTTTTAATACATCATCTATTCTATCCATTTCAGACCAATATAATCAAAGAACTGATGTTATCTTCAGCTACAAATTGGTCTCTAAATAATTGCAACTATTAGATGAGTAGCAAGATGCCAATATCACAAAGTCACTGTAGCAGACAGCACAGTACCAATTTCAATGTAGCAAATGACTCGCTGCTTTGATGTACTTCTCAAATTATTCAAACTACTCACACTGTGAAAAAAAGAGTCAATCTTTGACTTTCTTTGCAAATGAAATTTGTCGACAGTCTTAGTAGAGAAATCTCAACCATGTTCTGTCCATTGCAACATTTCCATAGCAATGATCAAACAAACAGTGGTAAAGATATATCAGTGTATCAAGGCTTGTCAAGCTCTCTGACATAACACTTAGCTCGTCAATTCAACATCATCATCAGACTCTATCCATCAGCATATTTAGTCAATAATACTTTGGTAATGCAAGACTTATCTCTGAAACCCTAGAATGTGAACTCATACTCCACTTCATCAATACATGTCTATAGATCAACAATGTCAACAGTACAAACTCAATAGTTGCTTTATCATAGGCATTTACAAAGAATAATGTGTCAATACTATCATATCAAATCTCTGTCTAATGCAAACAGTCAACAACACTCCTTGCATCAAATTAATAGATTACATCAATTCATAGACAAGTTCACACAAAACTTTGCCCTTGGTTGCTGTAGATGACACTGGCATAAGTCGACCCCACAGCCACAGAATTTCTGGAAGAGTCTCTCTGTAGAACTTTAACAAAAAACAAATTCTATAGTTCTTTGCATGAATGGGTGGATTTCTTGAGAAAAAGAGAGCCTTGTGGGCGGATTTCTCAAACAGAGAAAACTTTGGATGCACAGAACGAACTGACCTCTATATAAATATATCACCAAGAATACCCATAAAAATGGTATTATTCGTTGTTGAGCAGATTACGAATATATACATGTTTTTAATACCCATAAAAATGGTATTATTCGTTGTTGAGTAGATTACGGATATATATACCTCTGTTGAAGCCACATCTCTGCTTGATTTCTTCCATGCATAAACAACACCCCTTTGCAAGAAAAAAATGAATGTCTTCCACAATCTGCAGTTGAAGTAAAAATAGTTCGAGCACTCCTGAAGGTAGAACCAACACGCTAGTGAAGAATGAGTTCAGCTCACTTACATAATGCACAATTCATGTGTTAACTTCACCATCTATGTTGGACCGCTACAAGCAGCTGACATATGGGCAAAAATGATACATAATTTAGGGTTCAATTTCATCATCTGCGCTAGAACTCTACAACCAATTGTCATATGGAAAAACGTGATGCACAATTATGGTTTAACTTGATCACATATGTTAGACCTCTACCGGTCTTAAATGGCTCTGTCAACCTCTCCTGAGAAGATCTTTATCAAAGTCATCAGTGTAAAATACATACATCCCAGCTCAAATTATAGTTGCGGCTTGTGAGTGAAAGGATCTTTTATCTATGTTACTAGAAAATTCTCATTTCGATCCAATCCCCATTCTCTTTCCAATCCCCTCTTGACACTACATCAGTACATCACTAAACGATTTTATATGCATAACATTTGCTGGGAGGCAGGCGGTGGATTCAAGTTTCTTATACCATTGAAATGAAAATAGATATGTGTAGGATTAACACAGCATATAAAAACATATATACCACAAAGCCCTTCTGTGTGCAGTGGTACCATGAAGTTCCAGCGTCTCCTTTGCAGAGACCGACAGTTATATGATTTAAATGTGCTGTTCAAAAAATATACCAATCGATACCAGGAGAGACCACCGTGAATCAAGGAATGCCAAGTGGAGATTCTCAAGTGAGGCATGCGCATGCTAACAAGTAGCTCCACGGCAGAACAAATCTATGCCGAACGAATGCGTGCCAAATCCCATTTCATATCCAGGAGCTTAGCTTTGTAAAGGGTTTCGTGGACTCTGAAGACCTTCCTATGAATATTTCTCGCGAAACTCTCCAACAAAACAAAATATTAAAAGTTATTAGGAACAGTTATGGAGTCTTGTGAACAAACAGAAGCCTATTCGGATGAGAAAACCAGAGGATATCACGAAGGAAGAATATGCGGCATTTTACAAGAGTCTGACAAATGACTGGGAAGAACATTTGAGAGGCGTATTGAACAGTCGGAACAATGATAGGCGATCCTTCTCCCTTGTTCGAAATTTTGTTAAAATTGTAGACTCGAGATCCTTTGTGTCATGAATAGCTGCATGGACAAAGTCTGCAGCAAGAATGCTTAACTATTTAGTTTCAGATGCGGTCAATGATACACAAGACAGGCCATGACAGATGCGTTAATTATGGATAGAGCCCAGTGGCGTAGGAATATGGACATATGCGTTAATTATGGACAGAGCCTAGTGGCGCAAGAATATGGACAGATGCGTTAATTATGGACAGAGCCGAGTTTGGAGAATATAAAACGGTTTTGAAGTTTGAGCGTATTCAACTGAACAGGGCGCAGGAATTATAAATAGAATATGTCAGGGCAGCGTAGGTGTGGCAGACAGAGCGCAAGTATGGCAGACAAAATTAATGGAGCGTCACAAGTAATGGGCAGAACTGGCAGGTCTGCACACAGTAAAATGCTTTACAAGGTGACAATTCTGCTCAATTTTGATTAGGAAAAAGGCAGAACTGACATATATATAGAGACCACAAAACAAGTGGCTCAAATTGGAGCAGGACCAGCAATCGCCCGCTCTGATACCATGTTAAACACACATCGGAGCAAGAACAATAGGAAAGATAAATCATGTGAGTTCATTTTTTATTAACAGGAGATATACATTTATACTACATTGTTGTGATCGTTGGGATTCATATCCCAAGGTCTCTTGGACTCCTTTTGTCCATTCGGCTTCCACACTAACCCATTGAGGATTAGGCGTCCAACAAATGCCAAGGTATCTATTAAATTGAAGGGGCTCAGAGCATTTCTCTGACTTCTGGAGGGACCAAACCCTCGGCCCAATAATTTATAAATGCCTAAGTACTTAAGCCTATTCATTAATGATCACACCCTTTCATAAATCATTCATTCCCTTGATAAGTTTTTCCTAATTAAAATCCCATTTTACTTAGGAAAATTATAATATTTTCCATAAAACCCTCATTTTTCACTTAGCCTAAGTTTAAATATACACATCAAAATGTTTAGACTTAGTGCTTCCTTCATTTGGTCATATTAACTGCTAACTTATATTATTATATAGTTCCCCTATATAAATATTTCCCACTCCCGTATTATTTTAACTACGTAAAAATCCCAAATATTATATATCCTGCCCTTTCGGTTAAAATATAACCATAATGCATTTGTAAATGGGATCAATTAGTTAATCTGTAACTAATTAAGAACTCCGACTCCCCGCCACATTAAAAAAAGGATTAATTAACCCTCATGGTTAATTAATAACTTTCCCGACCAATCCCGTTGCTCCCAATATAATTAAAAAACCTTTAATTATATCGGGCCCACCTTCATTAAACCTCTGTCACCTTACCTCCTCGATATTCATCCAATCAAGTCTTCGAGATCCAACAACTGTCGTGTATATCGCACAACCCTCCACGACTGAATGTTAGCATGCGATCGCAAAGTGGTTTTGTGAATAGTACCCTTGCCATGCATTACTCACCCTATGGTATCGCGCGGATGAGCCCAAATACCGCCCCCTCCATAAGTGGTGCGATAAAAACTGCTTACCACCTCCCACTGAATGACAAAACATCATATCATTTGCCTGCTGACGCCACCCATCCAAATCCTGAAACCCACCAAATTCTTGACTTTGTATAAAAAACAAAAGAAAATCATTTTGTCATTCTATTCTATGAACCTGTACATCCATGAAAACTTAACGACGAGGTCAACCAGCTTGTGCTCCCAGCCACCAAACAACTTCAAACCTTGCATTCGACACCGCCCAAATCCATCCATTCACACCCATCGTACCCGCATTCTATTGCTCATCCATAAAAGTAGGTATTTACCATTTTCCCGTCAAAAAACCCTCTAAATACTTGCTTTTGCTACAAATTTAATTGAAAAGAATCCCAATTCACCATAATTCAGTTGCCATACTTGAAAATTCAAGTTCCCGAAACTGTTATTTCATCATTTTAACTTAAAAAACCTTAGTTTCCTTTTTGAATCTACAATAACCAGTATGGAAACTCGGGTAGCCTTAAATATTGCACCCATTACCACCCCTCATCATGATTTAGACTATCTACCTCTGGCAGATAAGGATTTTCAAATAAAAGACCTAATCACTGACAAAGACCATCTGAAAGTCTTTTGCCAATGCCGAGATAATCATTTGAATGGCTATGATGCCATACGACTATGGGAATCCAATCTCCCAATGTACTTTCTTCCCTCTGTGCATGTTATCCCTGACATAATCCATCAGTGCCATCCAAATTACGATCCTAGCCTCAGAGCAGTGATGTCTCCCAACCAAACAGTCCTCTTTACAATAACTGCAGACTCAATCAATGAGATGTTGCAATTTCATGCTAGTCAAGCCCTCACCCCCATTTCCCTTGGAAATTTACTTGAGAAATCAACTAAATTATCCCAATCTGAGCTCAGTCGCCTCTGCCAAACTTTCATATTAAAAGAGCATCAACCTAAAGATCACCTTCCTTATATGTCAGTTTTCTTTACAGATACATGCAAAATCATAGTTGATATGATATCTACAGTCGTGGGATTCAACACTAGTGAGTATTTAGATGAATTGACCCTAGCGTTGATGTCTATCTTTACCCCTAGAGATCCCCCTACTGTCAAGTATGATTATGCTTCATTTAATGCTGAGAAAATTCATGACCAATTCATTAGATTGGAGAATGAAAAGGTTTTCAAGTATTCCACCTTCATATATCACCTCATCCTCTAGTATCAATAAGAAAAATTCCCATTTTCTGTCAAGAAACTTGATACTAAGGGTAATCCAAGGTTTGTCATCTTTTGGACTTCTGTCTTCCATGAATCTTTTGATTTCCCTTATTCATATAGTGAGTTCATTGATCAGTTTGTCCACCTAGTGACCACCTTGCTGACAGGAAATCCTCCTCCTAGGATTAATGATGAAACCAAAAGAATCCTTCAACTATCAAAACAGTACAGAGTGGTGACTGGTACTTGTACTAGAATCACATAGAGATCAGGATATATGGGTGTGAGCTTTCCCCATTCAAACTACCTAAATATGTTCCAATGAGGTTGTTTGCATTGGAGTATTATAGACAGATGATAAACTCGGATTTGATTCATTTTACTAAGGCCAAGAAGAAAGGACAACTAAGGATCAAGGATCACTTAGGCCCTTTTGTCTGCAACAATAGGGAAGCAGGGAAAGCAACAAAACAAATCCTAGAAAATTAAATGAAATTAAGCAAAAGTTTTAGTTGGACTCCATATGACCCCCATAGTTTCATCTGTGATAGAAGAATGAAAAATAGACTATCACCATATTTGCATCGCAAAATTTCAAAGATTGAGAAATATGCTAACATGGATGAATGGAGGGAAGGGACCCTTATAGAAATGGATAGTGATTAGGTCAATGTAGAAAATGTCATGAAAGATCTGGAAAAGACACTTGAACTGGTTTCTTTTGGACAGTGCAATTTGAGACTTCTCAGAAGCCAACATGAGGGACTAGTGCCTCAATAGATTATACCTCACAAAGGCACTCACAGGAGACCAGTGCACCACTTGCAGAGACATCACAGGGAAGAGAAAAAGATACTAGCACTCCAGCAACAGAATAATCAACCATGTCAAAGAAGCCTCAAACCTCTTAGGAGCAGGCTCAAACATAGGCCCACCCAACTCAAGTCAACATGGGAGACTCCCCAATTTTTCAGTCTCCTCTGAATGACGAAAAGAACTTAAAGAGAGATAGGGAAGTAGCTAACCCTGCCAGTTGTCCATCAGATCAGCGTGGTGCTAAGAGGCATAGGCTAAACCCCCATTCATAGGAGGAATTTTTTGAAGAAATTATAGAGAGTAAAAAAAAAGAAGGTGCAAACAGTCATCACACTTTCCCAGTAGGTGGGACACCTTCTAGCTCACAAAGACAGGAGCTAGAAAGACAACAAAGTGCTGAAGTATCATCCTTCAGACCTTCAGGTAATAAGAACCTAGACATTAAAGAGACATTTAAAGAAATAAATGCCAAGAATGAACCACTAAGGGTCCAGGTCTACAATCAGTATTTGAATATGGCTCTCACCAATCAGAATAGGTTGATGTCATCCTATGACATCAAAGAAGGCAAGATGCAGATGAGCTTTTTCAAGCCCAAAGTACAACAGTCTCAGTCAATTGCAGACTACCTCAAAACTGATTTTGAGGTTATGGCCAAGGACATTCATCCCTTGGATTAGATTGAATTATATAAGCAGACATGGGAGATGGTGTATTGTACATTGACCAGTAAAGCCATGATGGCCCAAAGATTAGAAAATTCGTTAAACAATACCACTGTTCAACTACAACTAGAAAGAGCTTCCTCACAGACTAAAGACAATAGAATCAAATCACTGGAGGAATTGGTTAGTGGATTGGGTCATAACCCAAAGGATGTAAAAGTTGCAGAGGCCTTGATAAAGAAAAAAGATGAAGACATAGCTACCTTGAGAATGCAGTTAAAGTTGCCTCCATCAAGGCATCCACACACTATTGAGGTTATACAAAAGAAGTTTGAAGAAGAGCTTATGGAATTAGTCCTAAAGCTAAATGAACCTCTGAAGGAGACTGAGAAGGAATTAGAAAAGTCATTGAAAAGTAGACAGAGTGAGTCGACCTCTCAGCCTCAAAATGTGATACCAGTGGTCTCCATGGCAGTCCCTTCAACACTTGCAGCATTTCTAGCACCAAATGTCCCTTTGGTCAAAGAAGAAGCAATTACAGGTACAACCACAGGAACAACACCAGCAGGAACTTTAGGTTTGAGTACAGAAGAATTAATCATGTCAATGGAGGAGATGAAGCTCTAAGTCTCTGAATTACAGAAGTTAAAGGAAACATTTGTTACCTTAGAACAAAAATATGATGTTTCAAAAATTAATTTTGGCTGAAGAGGTAAGGAAGAATAAAGGCTTAGCTCAGCAGGTGAAAACACTAGAGAAGGACCTCACCTTTGAAAAGCCCTTAATAAACATTAGAAAAATTCTATGGACCAACATCACTCAATCAATAAATGATGCTTGGTCATCCATACAAATAATTTTTGAACAGATTGACCTGGTGAAAGTGGCTCTTCAAGAAATTCAGAAAACCAAAGAACAACTAGGAGGGAAGCTTGAGGAAGCAATTAGGCTAATAAGCTTTTTGAACAACAGAAATAAGTACTAGCTAGAAGAACTGAATATTGAAGATAGAACTAGGACTATCTTAAAAATCAAGAAGGTACTGACCAAAAGAGCTATGATGCAGAACCCGGAAAGGAAATGCCAGAACATGCAAGAGGACATTAATGATTTTATGGAGAATTTTGGTATTTTACAGAGCAAAGGACTTCCCAGCCTTTTAGTGATTAATGATAAATTGATGAGGCATGAAGACTATGTTGACAAATTGGCTCAATATGCAAACAATTAGGTCAGTTCATCAGCTAGTGCATCTTCACCCAAGGCACTAACCATAGGCAGGGTTCTCTATGACAGTCTAAAGAACCTTTTCTATGTTGAACATGAATTAAAACATTTATTTCCAGTTCAGCCTAATTTTGTAAAATACACAGAGGCTGATGAAATCTTTAGGAAGCTACAAAGGACCAAGATACCAAAAGAAGATTGGTGGACAGATATGACAGAGATTTTGTGATTTACCTTGGTAAAAAATAAATTTTCACCATTTACCATGGTCAATTTTGGTAAAGAGGTAAATAAGGATAAAGCAAGTAGTATCAGAACATGTCAAAGAGTATCAGTAAGAAGTTGAAAATCAAATAGCCAGCACTGAATTATGAGGAAGATAGCAAGATGCTAAAGCATAGGGCTTGCCTCCAGCTCATTCACAAAAACAGGGACATCAAGCCAACAGTTCACTTTTATCTTCTATCTTCGAGACCATCTGTCTCTACTTTTATGTGACATATAGTTAGGCTTCCTAGATTATATCTCTCTCAGTTATGAGATATTTTATTGTAAATTTTTGTATAAGTACTTCCTCATTCGAAGTACTGAGTTTGGATTCTTCGACATTTTTGTAGACTCATTATTTTGGAATAGAAGTGATGTTGGACAATTCTTGTATGATTGGCTAGATGAAGAAATAAAGAAAAGGACTTTTTATAGGATTCATGTGTCAAACATTGGACAAATAAGTATTCTATATCTCATGTGTTATTGTTTTCTGGTTTAATATTTCAATTTTGTCTCATATCTGAATAAGAAACAAAAAAATATATTTCAGAAAGTGCTTCATTGCAATCTATTTTTAAAATCGTTTTTATTCTAAATGTTTTATTCTAATCTATCATAGACATGGAATTCCTAACTGCTCATTGATTCTTAGTTTATCATTGTGGTCATTTAATAAGAAATTCTTAATTGCTTTTTATTAGTGATCACCCAATTTCCCTCCTTTTAAAACATGTTAAAGGATTCTTAAATTCCCTTCTTCCCTTTTAAGTCCATTCCATCCTTTCAAGTAACCATTTGTTCCTTGTTTATCTATCTTGCCCTATGAAGCCATCCTTTATAGAAAACCTGATCCAGTTAAGCCATCTTCAGTTTGACTCCATGGCCCAATGGCTTGAAATACTCTGTTCTATCCATCTGCTCCTGAATCCTGCCACCAAACACAATCAAAACCCCCAAGCTTTCATAACTAGCCTAATATCCTATAAAACAAAGATAAATCTTAAAGAGAGAGCCCTCTCTAAGTACAGATTGGCTAGATTTTGTACTTAAAAGTTGGTTTATGGTTACCTCAGACCCCTTTCCCTCTTCTAACAACTTCAAGGAAAATTTGAGTAATAACAAAGTGAAAGAACTCATTTGTTCTCACGTCGAAATCGTTCAAAAATTATAAATTAAAAACTATTAAAACTTCTAAACATGACAATAGGGTAGGTTATATTTTTTTAAAATAGTAGGAAAGAATCAGAAGCTTACAGAACACACAATCCAAAGACAAAAGAAACACTTAAAATTCCTACGAATGTGCACACAAAGATTTTAGTTAAATTGGAAATACTAGTGACATGATTCGCTCCACATTGGATGGCATTCTCCCTAAAATATTTGAACACTATTGATATGGTATACTGACATGTTCTTGTGGAGGAAAAAATCTTTAATACTAGGGTATTTTGTTAACTACGCACCACCAGTTCATTTTACAACATAATATTTGGAAAATTGATGTTGAAATTTGTAATATCGTTACCATTTGAAGTGCTCTAAAATAGTGAAATCTATTCCAATTCACAATGGTATAAAATCTGATATCTTATTAACTTAAATGATTGTTGTTTATGTGGAAAAATTGTTGACTCTGTCCACTTGCATCTATTCATTATTTTATGGTTTCAGTTTGATCTAAAAACACAGAGATAAATTCCTTGAAGTCTAATCATATTATTCACTATTTATTTTGGTTGGATTGTCCTTTAGTGATAGAAGTTTGCTTGGCATTTCTCTGCTCTATTATTGCAAGAACGCAACTCTTTGAATATTGAAGATATGGTGAACTAATTAGGAGTGCTTACTTAGCTAGGACAGATACTTCTATGGAGCATCTAAATCATGTTTATTGTTTAAACTTTACAATACATCTAAATCATACACTATGATTTCAGTTTAGTTTTATTAACTGTGATGATGTTAAGTATAATGTTACATGAGGTTGCGTGGTAGGAGGATAATGATGCACATGTGGTTCTTATAATGATGATGTATCCTTATGATGATGATGATATGCATAGTCATTATGATGTTATGTCAAGGTATATTGACATATTCATTTACTACGTGATGATAGGTATTTAATGTTGAATACTCATGATGGATAAGATATGCATAACGTGGCATAAGAATTATGATGCTATTATATGAGGTTTATTGACATATGGTTCATTTACTATGTGAAGTCATGATATGTGTTTGATGCAAATATGTTGATGTTATAACTTATGATGGTATTTCATGAGGTGAAGCTTGTGATAGTTGCATACAATTTATGACATGCATGAGCAGGCTTATAAATGTGTATGCAACTATCACATGCTTCACCTCATGAATACCATTATAAGTTATAACGTCAACATATTTGCATCAAATACATATCATGACTTCACATAATAAATGAACCACATGTCAATAAACCTCATATTATAGCATCATAATTCCTATGCCACATTATGCATATCATATCCATCATGAGTATTCAACATTAAATACCTATCATCACACAATGAATGAATATGTTAATATACCTTGACATAACATCATAATGCCTATGCATATCATCATCATCATAAGGATACATCATCACTACTATAACAACTATATAAATAACATGAAAGGATTATGTAAAAGTAATTGGTATCTTGATGGAAACATGACACTAATAACACTAATGAGATACCATATATCCTAGATGAATGTTGAATGATCTTAGTTCATAGTTGGTATTCAATGTTTGTAAAGTAAATGAAATTGATTTTTCTGATGAATCATGATAATAATACGTATAGAGTATTATTCTATATTTGATAAGTATTGAGATGTTTATCATATTGACAATGTTTTATGATATGAGGGTTTTTATAAATCCTAGCATGGGGGGAGATATTTTTCTTACTGTAACAAGCTATACCCCCAATGTCTCTACGGGAGGATCGCTTGTTCGAGGTAGACCATAGTGCAAATCCATCTATGTTAGGGACCTTAGATTCTTCATGCTCCCAAGTTTCAACAAGCAATATAATATCAATATCATTCGAGATCCAACTTAGCTTGGGGGTCTTTGCTCCATGGAAAGCCCAACAATTCTAAGAAAGAATCTAGAGCATGTTGAATTTCTACTTATTACTATCTTTTTGGTTTCTATCTTGAATAATGGCTTTTCTATTTCTGATTATTGCCCATTTTCCTTCCTTCCTAGCTTCTTTTACCTTTTGAACCTCCTTTCTTAATTCTGCTTGATCTTCTGGAATGAGATCTTCATTTATAAATATTCGCGTTCCTTTTATACTTGAGGTTTTACTAAGTATGCCATACTTATGGTCAATAGAGCTCACCTTTATTCAGATCAACCTTCCTTTATTCTCAGTTGATTTCCCCAGCCTTGTTGCTTCTGTGAGACACGTTGTTTAAATTTGTAATCTATTATATAATTCTGTATGGGCTATGGCTAAATTATCCTCATCTACCTCCTTTTTCAAATAGAAGATTATAAGGTTCAAGGCCCTTTTGTTACGCTCATGGTCTAATTCTATCAATTTTTTCATTTCATCTTTAATTAGTTTGATATCTAATTTACATGCCACACTATATAGGGTGAGATGGCTATTAACTTTTTCTTCTAGTTCTTTAATCATGTCCTTCATTTTAAGACTCTCTAAAATATCATCATCTCCTTGTTGGTATGTTTAGTTCGTATCTTGGTTTTGTTTTTCTATAACCTACAACCTAGTTTCTATTGCCTCCATTTTATTCTCCAATAGTTCTATTTTATTTTCTATTTGTCTTTGGATTTTGTCTTCAAGAGATGTTAATTTATTATCCAGCATGGCTTCTAACTCTGTTTGTAGCTTGACTTCTCTTTCTTCTCTACGTTTCTCTAAAGACTCTATATACTCATAAAGGCTCTGTAGAGTAACTGTGCTAGGTCTACCTTTCTTAATCTTTGGTAGCTGTGGTGAATTATTCATACTTGAAAATATATGACTAGATATGTATTACAAAAAGATAAGGAATGTGTGCATCTAATATCAGCAAACCAGATTATAGAATGCATGTGCCCCGGACGAACAATAGCCCACAGACCGGATTGGATCAAAAAAATAAAAAATATTATTGGCCCAAATTCCCTGATTTCCGAAGAAAATTTTGAAACACCGACAACCCAAACTTAACCAGAGTTAGTAACCCAGTTTCATTCAATCCCGGGCCTTTGCCTCCAGCCGCGCGTAAAGGATCTACACCGAATATCAGAGATCAGTGATCTTCGTGAACTAAAAGTTCAGTGGCCGTTGAATATGACGAAACAGAGAGAGGGGCCTCTATCAGAAAATAGTTAAAGGCTATGCATAACTAACCCTTTCGGTCATTTTCCATGAGTCCATGACTCATGGGACGGACTAGAAGTATTTTTACTATTCCGCGTGATTCCCGGTCATCCACCAAAGAACTCAGAATAGGAATGAGTGTTCTTCGTCCTCAAGGGTTGTATCCTTGGCAAATAGAGATTCGTCGGAGTTGTAGAAGTTAGGGCTTGCTTCTCTGTGCCCACGCTGGAGAAGTAATTCCACCAACTACTATATTCCTATGTTGGCTTAACATGGGACTCTAGAATTCTTTGGCTCCACCATCTTTTTCGACTATTCTAGCACCTCAAATCCATCTCTGTACATGTGATTGCTTATTTCTAGAGAGGGGTTAATGCACAGATCCATATCATATATGGAGCCCTCAATATAGTCTGTCAATTTGATGGGGTTATGCAGGATTCCATTATAAGTCAGTTAAAGTAATGAGATTTGGGAGGAGAATGAACAGGGTTTACGTAAACCTAGGTTTCGTTTATCCTATTTTTTTCGTCGAGTTCAGCTCTTCTCTAGGGCTTATGGCGGTAGGGAAAATGGAAAGCGCTAATAGAGCTAATAGAGCTCAATGGCAGGAGCCCTTGCAAGCTTCATTTCATTGGAATATATCGTTAGGATTCAGCTCTTCTCTGTTGCAGACGATGGTGGGCTATGCTATGGCTTGCAACTTATGGGCTGCAAAGATCCGAGACTGCAGAGACTATATATATATATATAGTAAGCATGGCTAAATTATATTATCTAAGCTAAATTTATAGTATTTATAGCCATGAGTTTCGTCTTTGTCTCAAGGCAAGGAAACCTGATAGATAACACAAGAGTACTATGCCCCTCGAGGGGGTAACCAAAACTTACATTGCTTTTAAAAAATATGGAACCGTATGAGTTCCATAGGAGGGCAAGGCCTTGAAGTGTCTAGATAGTGGACTCATGAAAGATGATCGTTTTTATCCTGTACAATGACCTACATTTCTTTTATAATTTACATTACATTTTATTTCATTTCGCTACAAGAGTACTATGCCCCTCGAGGGGGTAACCAAAACTTACATTGCTTTTAAAAAATATGGAACCGTATGAGTTCCATAGGAGGGCAAGGCCTTGAAGTGTCTAGATAGTGGACTCATGAAAGATGATCGTTTTTATCCTGTACAATGACCTACATTTCTTTTATAATTTACATTACATTTTATTTCATTTCGCTTTAATATTATTTTACATTTCATTTTTTATATAAATAATATTCATTTTACTTTAATAAATATATATAAACAATGTACAAATATATATTATACATATATGAAATATGAATGTATATTTTATTTACAATGCGCACAATAATCTATATTTCTTTTATAATTTACATTTCAGTTCATATTTATAATTAAGAGATATATATATATATCACATCTGCATTTCATTTATATTTATAAATAATGTACATTCAACTTAATAAATAGTAAACAAATAAACCATGCACAAATTATAATAAATAATGTAAAAATAATTCGTTAAATCATTCCCTCTGAAATCAAATTTCATTTAACTTCATACATTTATATTCAAAATTTCTAATCCTCCTTATTGACATATAAATTACTTTTCTAAATTTTTTATTCTCATCATTATATAACTCATAAAGATAGGGCTCAAATGATTTTATTCACAATAACATGAGTCCCTTCTAAAAACCTAATATTTTATATTATCTCCATCCCATAATGTTAAAATCATTACATGTATATTTCAAAAGTAGCAACATAACTAAAAAGTTTACCCCTACCCTACATTCTTGAGCTTCAATCATCTGATGAGGACCCTGAGTACACATTCTTGAGCTTCAAGCATCTGATGAGGCTTTATGGCCATGCATAACATGTAGATTAAATTTGTAGTTATAAAGGCACAGGCTCAATGACGGTTGTTATGACCAAATTTTTTATTTCATAGTTCGTAACGCTGAAGCCATCTCGGTATTTGTAGAGATGGTAGAAAGCTCTCAGAATGTCAAATGCATGTTTCTTGGAAGTGATTGGAACATTGGTATCAGGTCTCAGATACTCCCAGTTTAGTTCCTTTAGTAATTTGTTGACCATGGAGTTGATATGACTGATCGCATCTTCCTCTGTTGACTCGGGATTCTCCTCCATATAACATGATATACACACGAAGATTTTTCTCCACGGCTCCTCAGCCTGCACTTTCCATGCCAGTAAATCGTTTATCCAACTCTAAATTTAACCAATCATGCAATGCAAAGAAAAACTAACCAATCATGCAATCCAAAGAAAAATTCCTTCCATTAACAGGATATACCTGGAAGTGTGAATGTCGCCTTTTAGTCGGAGAATGGTACATGCGACATCATTGAGCCTGGAAGGAAAGTCTATTTCTTGTAGTATGTGATGAGGAAAGGGAATGCCCAACGTCAGAATGGGTTGCAATGTGCCAATGCGATAACTGAAACTAAGTTTCCCGTTATCCAGGTACTCCTCAAATGTTGGCAAAAACCGACCGAAAATCCACTTCGCTTCTTTCATATAAGCATCAATATAAGCCTCCAACTGCACAGGCAACGGCACAAGAAAAGCAAATGAATTAATAATCACATTACGTTCTCACAAAGAAATACTTGTGTATGTATGCTTTATTACTGTACATACAGCATTTCGGGCATAGCTGAATGTGTCTCGGCCTTGAGACTTTTATGCTTCTCCTGCCATTTCGTTAACGGTTTCGTAAAGCACCATATATACTCCTTTCATATATTCTGGAAGCCACTCCGTCGCAGACGGATGCCACCTGATCATATAAACACAAATTTTGGTCAAGTAAATTAGTTCCTAAAGATTAATGGAGTGATGAAGCTTACATTCTTCTAAAATTCTTTGAATTGGTCATGGCCACTGCCAGTACGACCTCTTAACTGCTGCGGTGAAGAGTTCAAGCTCGTCCATTGTTCCAAAGGTGTCGTAAATATCGTCAAGAACCGTGCCAAGATGACTTATTTTGGCAAATCCAAGTCTGAACGAAGAATCTTGAGGTTCACTATCAATGCAAGATGCCAAAGTGTAATATTCCAAGTGACGATGCCGAGGGAAGGTCATTTGAAAGAAACCCGAATCTTTCCACCATCTACACACAAAGTTCATAGATTGCACGTTATTTTACAGTCGACCACTCAAATCCTAGTTTGTCTGCTAAACAGATATTATCCGATGACAGAATTCATCACATCACCTGGAGAGAAGTTTTAGCTCTTGCTGTTGTAAAGAGTGAAATATATTGAACTCCAACTTTGCAAGTTCTAGAAGTTTTTGGGTCTTCATATTTGGCGTCCTGGAAACAAACAAATGTAGCGAACATTAATTGAAAATTTGACAGGAAATCTAAATTGTTAAGACAGATTTTTTGTGAAAAGCAACAATGTCCCTTGGCTTAATGGGCAAAACAACATCAAATGGCCTAACTGTGTCTGTTTATATATCAAAGAAGGCTTTGGATTTCTCTCAACATAAGTGGATCCATGTATCTTTGCAAATAAAAAATGCTGTCACACGATGAAATCATGGACTTACAAATAAATGGGGTCCTGTCCAAACACTTCGATGTAGTTCCTTGCTTCCAATCTTGGCAAATTTATATGCCAACGATATTCCAGAACGTACGATATCTGCCAACAACAAAATTTAAATTATAAAATACAGATCGCAAGTTCGCAACATATGTGTAAATGAGGGGATGTCATGTTATGATGATAGTACGACCCCCTCACCTCTCGTGAAAGACTGCAGACCGGAAGCTTTAGTATGGCTTCTTTTAAATATTTTGTAGAGAAGATTCCTGCCTCTTCCATAACTTTCTCTCCCGGAAAGGCAATGAGGGAAGCCCGAAATAAGTTGAGAACGCTTCTTATCTCTCCGTCTGTTTGAATGGCCGAACATGCAAACTGCCCATTTTGTTCTTTGAAACGTTCTAAGACATCTGATGTTAACGTATAACGTATTAGTAATAAATATCTGCAAGTAGATGGAAGCTCAGAGCTATCATAAAAGAACTTCAAAGAGGGACTTATTTAATAGATTTTTATGCAGACCTGAAGACACAGGATATCCGTGTAGTCGAAGAGTTCGAAACCCCAAGGCAGTTGAGTTGAGATCGGCAACAACACTGTCTCTTCCACACCCAATGCCTTTTTCATTCCAATAACTATAGAAAATGGTCAACAGTTAGAGGATTTCAATATTTCTTTAAAAAGCTAATTTTTCAGATTCCTCGAAATTGAAATGATGATAGATTTGATGTTTCCTCGAATTTCTAAATTAGGATTACTTTTTTTTACTGGAAGTTTGTTATTTTTTTTTTTTCCTCCTGAAATATTGGCAAAGGATTCAAGGTACATAAATGATGATAGATTTGATGTTTCCTCGATTACTTTTTTTTACTGGAAGTTTTTTTTTTTCCTCCTGAAATATTGGCAAAGGATTCAAGGTACATTTTTATGGAGATCTGCAAAAAATCATAACCCATAAAAGGAAATGAATGAAAGTCAATCAGAAGATTATGGATACACTTCAAAGATCATTGATTCCTCACCTGTTTGAGAAAAACACAACAATAAAAATGTTAGATATCCCTCTATCAAAGTGAGAACATAAATGGGAAGATAAAATTACGGAACAAATTCAGAATCATTCGACTCAGTCAACACTGACTGAATTTCCTTCATGTCAAAGTTTTTTATGCTGGTAAGAATCTTCATGGTATAAGAATATATTTACAAGAAGTATTGAATGGAGTTAAAAAGGTAACCAAGAGTGTAAAGCCTTCGGTTGTGGAGTGCGGTTGGGCGTTGGGCGACCGGGCGCGCGCACACGACGGGCGGTTGTGCACGACCGAACGACGGTTGAGCGGGCAGTTATGCGACGAGCTGCGGTAGATATGCGATGAACTTATGCGACGTTATGATGAGCAACTAAGTGTTATGCGATGGAGTTTATACCCACGTTTGGAGGTTTGCGATGGGGGTTGGCCGACCTACGTTGGGAGGTAAGGCCGACTTGGTAGAACGCCCAAACGATGGAGGGGTGTGTGGGCGGTCGATTGGGTAGCCCCACCCATTGTTACGATGAGTATATACAATTGAGCGTTGGAGCACTTGGAGAACACATTCGCACTTGATCATTCATTCTACGCTCTTGGAAGAGAAGACTTGTGCGCAAATTTGAGGAGAGGATGAGCGCATAGCTCATGCGCTCTCCTTGGTGAGTCGCACTTGGAAGCGTTCTTGGTGAAGAGGTGAACGCGTTGGGCAAGACGTGCCCGAGCTGATCGTGCGGAGGGTCGATTTGTGTGACGACTTGGCGTGGGCGTATTGGTGACTCGGGTGAGCGCCCACCCATCGTGCAAGTGTGCACGAAGATGTGTTGAAGTGTTGGGTTGTGAACGGAGGTGTGTCTTGGTTGGAGGCGCCCGTGTGTGGCGACTTGGAGGTGCACCCGAGTTGAACAAACGACACGACGGTGTGACGAGGTGAATGAAGGGTTGGTGAGTCGTGCGGTGACCGTGCGGAGGTGCCGACGAGCTGGGCAACCGAGTTTGCTGAAGTTGTATATTTGGCTAAGTGTAAATTTGGGGTTTCCCAAGATTTAACTTGTGCATTCTAAAAACGAAAGATTGTATAATATATTGTTGGGTAGACTCATATTGCAGGGAGTTGCCCCTCCCTTTATACTGTTGCATTTCTCTTATATAATGATGTGGATAATGAATGTGTATGGGTGTTCATTGGTATAAAGGATAACATAATAATACTTGGTTGAGAATCACAAACTAAATAGGAGAAAGTGAATTAGGTGTAGTCCATGTGCACGAGTATTGTTAAAAAGAAAGTGTTCGGTGGTGTTGCACCTCGCCGGCATGGTTGAAAGACCACCGTAGGCTTGGGGGCGTGACAGCTGGTATTAGAGCTCGGTTGGAGCTAGTGTTAGAGCAAGGTTGCTCGTGACGAAGTGACAGTGGAAGAAGGTACTTGCAGGGGAAGGAAGCTAGTTTCACATACAAGTGGAACAAGAGTCGGTTCATGGTTGCAGGGGACTTGGTGAAGCTATTAAAGGTTGGAACTGGGTGTCGTAGAATTGGGCAGGCAGTACTACATGCTGGTCATACAATTTGGGCACTTGTGAAGTGGGCAAGTGGGACTGCGTGTGGGCAGGTATACACAGATTGGGCGTCTGTGGACCAAACGAAGTACGAACTGGGGAAGACGAAGTACAAGGCATGGAAGGTTTGGAAGAATGCGAAGGGAAGCTCTTGCTTACCTTATATAGGTTGAAGCGGATGAAAAGGAAGAATCCCCGGATTCGCAAGAAGCTTGCAGTTTTGAAAAAGAATGTTGAATATGAGCTTCTTCAACTTGGATGGACAATGGAGCAAGATGAAGTTGCAGATTGTACTAACAAGGAAGAGGAAGCCATGATAGTTGAAGATGTTGCAGACATGACCATGATGGAGGATGAGCTTGAGATTGATCAAGTTGGGCCAGGATCGTGCGGTTTGCAGACATGTATGGATGAGGGTATTCTCATGGAGGAGCTTCATGATGATGATGATGTAAGTACTATTGATACTTGTGTTTCATTTGAGCATTTGGTAGATGGACCATGTGCAGGGAAGGGCAAAGTCAGTTTGCCAATGCTAGGGAGCATCTTACCATGGATGTCTATGATGAGACCTTGTATGGAGAAGCAAGGATTGTTGATTGTTGCAGGACTTGTTGGGGTTGTTTGTGACCTTAGGGTAGAAGGTACAAAGGCCCGTGACAAGGGTGGAACTTGATGATCGTTGTGGAGGAATGGGTCATGCTTTAGTCACATTGGCTAAGTGTCCAACATGACTCATGGACAAAATGGAGGGCACACACTTGAGTTGCTTGGGTGGACTTCTCACGGCCGAGACCAAGAGCAAGTCTTGGTGGAACCTTTGGTGGAGGAGCTATGATGGGGAGACTCATGTGATGATGATATGGTTGGGTGACCGAGTTCACTAGACCGAAGATTGCAGCTTGGATAGGGATGACCGATTCTTGTGATGGGTCTACTTGGTTGGACTATATGGCAACTTAGTCATGGACATCAGGTTGGAGACATGGAGCATGGCAGTCTTATGCAGGGATATTATGTGGGAGCACTTGTAGACGTGTCGCTTATGGGAATTCAATGAGGAGTGCCAAAGTAGGGATGTTGTGCAGGTGGATTTGCTGATGTGACATGGAGACTTATTACCTATGAGCCGATGGAGAGGTTGTGCACTCTTGTACAACAAGGCCATGGACTTGTGAATAGAATATGGGGCATTCTTACTACATGGAGAGCTTAGGCATCTTGCAGAGACCTTTGGGTCGAGACTTGTATGCTTGCTGAGATGTTGGTTGGAGATGGCTTATGGAGCTCATGATGACATGAAATTGTTGTGACTTTTGGGGACTTAATATATGGTGGACTTGGAAGATCTGATGCATTCAGGAGCTGAGGTCAGGGACTTTGATGCAGGATGGGGTGCATACTTTCAAGTACATGCATGGGACATGGCTTGGAAGAGTGACTTGATGTGGAGGATCGATATGAGACACTTTGAGGGTGATGGAGGTAGCTTTCATTGGGATGGATATGGCACACCGAGAGTTGGAGTTTGATGAGATGGTCTCTTCATATGGAGGAGGCACACATATGGATGATGTTGGGATAGATGTGGCTGATTTCATGCAGCACATTGGCACCAAACATCATGGATGACATGTTGCAGATAAGATGAGGACTACTTCATGGACTTGAGCATGGTTTACTTGTATGGAGATGGATTCTTGATCGAATTCAAGATGTGACAGGGATGTTTTGAGAAACCACTGATGATGGCATGAGGATGTGCATTCTCATGGTTTGAGCGTGACAATTGGACTGGCCATTCGACTAGTTCAAACATGGGGACTAGTAGTGTACAGAGATATGTTAGCATTATGTTGGAGTATCATGGCAGAGGTTCACATGGGGACGACACATGATGAGGTCGACACAATATGTTGCAGTGGGCATGTAGCTTGAGATGGAGGGGTCAACCTTCCACGATGGAGCAGCATGTGGAGATTGTGACATGGTGGTTGATGGTCATGGATTGAGATGACTTCCAATATGTGACATACCGATGGGTGCATACCTTGGTATGGTTATCTTGGTGACGGATGGTTGCTGAGGTGAGACATGGTGGAGACGGTGGTTCTACATATGTGGCAGTGATGGTTGCATTATGTGGAGGAGTTGACATCATGGATGATCTTGGTGGATAGTTACCAGGATGGTAGGTTGTCGAGGATGACAACGATTTCAGGTGGAGGAGGATGTAAAGCTTTCAGTTGTGGAGTGTGGTTGGGCGCTGGGCGACCGGGCGCGCGCACACGATGGGCAGTCGTGCATGACCGAACAACGGTTGAGTGGGCGGTTATGTGACGAGCTGTGGTAGATATGTGACGAACTTATGCGACATTATGATGAGCGACTAAGTGTTATGCGATGGAGTTTATACCCATGTTTGGAGGTTTGCAATGGGGGTTGGCCGACCTACGTTGGGAGGTAATGCCAACTTGGTAGAATGCCCAAACGATGCGATGGAGGGATGTGTGGGCGGTCGGTTGGGCAGCCCCACCCATTGTTATGATGGGTATATACACTTGAGCGTTGGAGCACTTGGAAAACACATTCGCACTTGATCATTCATTCTACGCTCTTGGAAGAGGAGACTTGTGCGCAGATTTGAGGAGAGGATGAGCACATAGCTCATGCGCTCTCCTTGGTGAGTTGCACTTGGAAACATTCTTGGTGAAGAGGTGAACGCGTTGGATAAGACGTGCCTGAGGTGATCGTGCGGAGGGTCGATTTGTGCGACGACTTGGCGTGGGCATCTTGGTGACTCGGGTGAGTGCCCGCCCATCGTGCAAGTGTGCACGAAGATGAGTTGAAGTGTTGGGTTGTGAATGGAGGTGTGTCTTGGTTGGAGGCGCCCGTGTATGGTGACTTGGAGGTGCGCCTGAGTTGGACAAACGACACGACGGTGCGACGAGGTGAACGAAGGGTTGGTGAGTCATGTGGTGACCGTGCGGAAGTGCCGACGAGCTGGGCAATCGAGTTTGTCGAAGTTGTATATTTGGCTAAATGTAAATTTGGGTTTTTCGAAGATTTAACTTGTGCATTGTAAAAACGAAAGATTGTATAATATATTGTTGGGCAGACTCATATTGCAAGGAGTTGCCCCTCCCTTTATACTGTTGCATTTCTCTTATATAATGCTGTGGATAATGAATGTGTATGAGTGTTCATTGGTATAAAGGATAACATAATAATACTTGGTTGAGAATCACAAACTAAGTAGGAGAAAGTGAATTAGGCGTAGTCCATGTGCACGAGTATTGTTAAAAAGGAAGTGTTCGGTGGTGCCGCACCTCGCTGGCACGATTGAAAGACCACCATAGACTTGGGGGCGTGACAAGAAAGATCGTGATCAAAACATAAAAAACAAACAAGGGTCCAAATAAACTACCTAATAAAGATAAACACAATAATAATGAGTCAACCTCATATTGAGGGAAAAAGAAGTTCAATAAAAGCAACTGCTAAAATTAAATCAATAAATTTTTCTGGGAAGAACATAGAAATAAATTTGTATTTGCAACCTTTTGTATGGACTCAAGTAAGGCCACTAAAACATGACATGGTATCTTGTATACGGTTAACAGAAATAATTGTTCAATTTAAGATGGAGGATATTATTATCTTATATATATGAATAAGCATGAGTATGAGGATTCGTATTCTTACTGATTAGCCGAGGATCTGCAGCGTATCTAGTTGTTTTGAGACATATTTTTGTGGGATGGACATATTAGAAGAAAAGCTATGTAAATGAAAACTTTCTTTTTAATGAAAACGAAGTTCGTTTTCTATTTTGAAAAATAAACATAAGCATAAGTATGAGGATTGCAGTGTAGCAAATATTGTAGAAAATATAAGAAGATGGGAAGGTGGAAAATATTGGAAAAATATATGAGGATATGGAAAGGGTATATATAAAAGAAAATACATGGAGAGAAAAGAAATATAAGACAAGTTTATTGTGGGGAGGAATTGTTCGCATGATCTTTTTGACCGGTGGATAATCTTTTTAGTTGGGTGAAAAAATTTCAACAAATCTTGTGAAAGGAGTGTTCATATTCTATTGGAATCAAGTGATTTCTACATGGAATGGAATATTCCCCATATGGCGCACGAAAGATGAGATGGGCTTGGATAACATTCAGGCTGGAGAGATGAGATGGGCTTGGATAACATTCAGGCTGGAGAGATGAGATGAAAAGAATAATCTCTACATGGAATGGAATATTCCCCATATGGCGCACGAAAGATGAGATGGGCTTGGATAACATTCAGGCTGGAGAGATGAGATGAAAAGAAAAACACAAGGGAAACAATATTGAAAAAATATATAAGGAGATCGTGAAAATATTGAAAAAAATATGGCATAGAAAATCAAAATATTCCTTGAACAAAGTAAATATACAGTTGAGATACTTGGAAAAAAAAAGACCTGCCGGAAATTTATGAAGGATAAATAAATAATGATGATAACGCTGCGATACTTGTAAACATAATCCAGTGCTGATTTTATTTCACTTTTGAAACGCCTATCGATTCCCAAACGTTCAATGCTATCGACTATAGAGAGCCGCATAAGGAGATCATTGCAGGGCGTGATTAAGTCTCCATCTTTAACCGAGATTGAATTGATCATCTCTTTTACTTCTCCAATAAGTTTCTGAGCACTTTCATGGTACGAAGTTGCCTGACCCATATAATACATCCAGAAATGTAAATAAAAGGAATTTCAATTGTCAGTGAAGAAGGTATACGAGAAAGAAAAACTTCAAAGATGAAAATTACCCCATAAGGCGTTGAGAGGGACTCTATAAAATGATGGTCCCAGAGGTTGGAATGATGATTGGCTATGCGTCTCTGTACGCCTTCATCGCATACAGTGGTTATCCGACACATGCGGATGGAAGTTGAGATCGTTCTGCGGACAATCTTAACCTCGCTAGAACTGACCAACGATTTGTGCACGCACCATCTGGGAGCCAGCGGTGCGACAGAAAGCAGAGC
This sequence comes from Pinus taeda, assembly GCA_000404065.3. Classification (NCBI taxonomy): domain Eukaryota; kingdom Viridiplantae; phylum Streptophyta; class Pinopsida; order Pinales; family Pinaceae; genus Pinus; species Pinus taeda. Next base: position 144,802 of record APFE031622005.1, read on the forward strand.
CATTCCTATTCGATATGATATGATATACCAAAAAGTGAGGCAGCTCAAAATAATGAACTGAAATTCTGCGAGATCCACCTGACCTGGGTTACTTATTTATAGGCAAATATCCAGCGGTGAGCAAATTATTGGTATATATGATCAAATATTAAGCATTGTGTAAGTGAATCAATTATTGGTATATATGTATATATGCAAATGAGCCAATGATTTATTGTCTTTTTTATCATATCCATGGGATATGTCAAAATGCAAAAACAGTAAACCAACCATATCCATTGGATATCTCATATTTGCAAAAACAGTAAACATAAACCAAGAACATCGCAAACGTAACAGGATGTACGGCTTTCTGTAATTTTACCACGACGTGATGTCTAAGCGGAAAAATGTAATCTCTTTACACACAGTCAAAATGTGCGTAGTTTCAAAAAGATAAATATATATTTGGGACCGTGGCCTATTCGCAACCCTTATTTGTGACGTCATCGAGTCAAAGTTTCTGTCGCAGTTGGAAGAATATTGTATTTCATTTTCCGCGTTTTTGCTTTTTCTTACTTTTTAAGTGTGATTCACGACTAAGCCACATGGTTGGTCGAATCTCTCTGTGGCAGTCGCATGCGGGATCAAAATTGAACACGGGGTCCTTTAAAGGGTCTCTGGCACGTCAGAGAAGTAGTGAAAAAATTTTATCAGTCAAAAATAATTTAAAAATTGATTTTTGTCATTTAAAAAAAATTGGAATAATATCTTAAATTTTTTTAAGAATGACTGTTAAATTGTCAACTTTTTTTTAAATTTCATTTTTTCACAAATTAGAATTTTAAAAATGTTGAATATGTAAATCGCTTTTCATGTTAGAACTTAAATCCCATTTCAAAAACAACAGTTTCCTTTTAAGTTGTTTTTTCTCATTTCAGAAACTCCCATTTTAAAAACAACAATTTCCTTTTGAGTTGTTTTTTCTAATTGTGCATATAATGCAAGTTCTTATTAATTATTATGTCACAATTACCTTTTGATACCATTACATTTGGCAGTTTTTGAGTTGCTCCCATTTAAAAAACAATAGTTTGTTTTTGAGTTATTTTTTCTAATTGTGCATATGATGGAAGTTCTTATTAATTGTTATGTCACAATTACCCTTTGATACCATTGCATTTGGTAGTTTCAATTGAGAGCGACTAGATGTCAATATGGGCCATGTATTAGGTCTGTAATTTCATTGGGTTGTGCCTGAAGGCTGCCCAAAGCAAGGTTTGACGACAATTTAAGCTGGAGATGAACATAGATTCATCATTCAGCGAACGCCTGTCAAGCAAAGTTTAAGCATGATTTATGCTTGGAGAGGAGGGCATTCAACAGACTTCCTAATATACTGGACTTGATTTGTTTGAGGATTCCCAATTCCTGGTATGTTTTCATATTAAAAAAGGAGATACCAAAAACATATACACCTTGGTACACACTTTTGTTGAATCCTAAACCAATTTAGTATTTTACTGAATTTTTTCATTCATGCAATAAACTTAAATTTGATTGAGCTACTTGTATATTGGCTTGAACATTCTGGTCACAAAAATTTCCTACAAAATTAATCATTCTCTGAACTGGAGGAGGGATATGGAGGAGGGATATACCTCTCCTGGCTATCCATTAATCTTATGTGGTTAGATTTCTCAATCACACATGAGTAAGAGTAATGCATTTATTAACGCAGCCTTTGGCATAGAAGTATATTTTTGTTTGTGAAAAAATAAAAAGAAATTTGAAAATAATTTACTATTGTCAATTGAATTGCTCCTTTTTTATGCTTTTCATAATGGAAGTGCTACATGAATGTGTGCCCTTCTAAATGAAATTAAGACCTGCACTTCAAATTTGATCACTGCTCGGATGAATCGTGTATTTCTATTCCCAAACTTTTGAAGTGCAATAAGCTTTACTATATATACATAAATAAAAAAATTTAAAAATTTAGTCTAAAAACCTATGAATCCTTACCATAAACCCTCTCAACTCTTCATTAAATAGAATATCATGTTGTTTTTAAAAGTGTCTTGTTTTTCTGTTTCCACTTTTACCAACAAACAATTTTTTTTTTGCCCTTCCCATTTTTTATGATTTGTCAGAGCATTAACAATTAAATTGATAAAAATTAATATTTAACTCAAAAAATACACTCATTAAACCCATCATCCCAATTATCGTGTGGCATCTCCTTCTGTCGTAGTCTTCGACCGAACCAGCTCAGTGACCCTCCAAGTATTTTATTTGGAGGGCTAAAAGTCTCTATCTTGTACTGTCACCCCAATCTTTAAATAAATAAATAAAATACACCAATCAACCGCATCTTATTTTCGGAGGGCTAAAAAGTCTATCTTGTACTGTCAGTGGTCACTTCAAGAACAAATGACAAAAGGTTGCGTATATATTAAGTTACATAGCAAAAACAAAGAAAAGGGATAATAAGTCTCACATCAGGAAGTTGTTGAAAAATTAATAAGTAATTTTTGCAATGTAACTTAATATATACTTATTTCTAAAATTATTTTTATAAGAAAAACATGTT
>APFE031622005.1:159237-213444 GCA_000404065.3 Pinus taeda
GTAAACCATAAAAGAATTTGAAAAAAAACTGTAAAATAAAGTAAACATGCCAGGCCTATAGCCGCACCACCCAGGGCCGTGACCCCACGGGCGGTTAGGTGGCGGCTAAGTGATTCCCAAAATCGCCCAACCGCCGCCTGACCGACCGTTGGGGTGCAGCCCTAGGCGACGCAACTGCCCGCATGGGTGGCTAGGCAGTGACTGGTCCATTTTGGGAATTGACCAGCAGAGCCCCCACGGGTGGTCGGCTGGTCACTGCACGATTCTCGAAATCGACCAACCACTGATCGGCCGCCCGTGGGAGCGCGACCCTAGGTAGTGTGACTACTTTTTGGTTGTTTTTGTTTTTTTTAAATGTTTTTAATCTTAATTTTAGTAGTTTTTTAAATATTTTTGTCTCTTTTTTTTTTTGGTTAGTTTTCTATTTTTTTAATCTAGTTTGTTTAATTTATTTTATTTTTTCTCAATTTTTTATGGTTTACTAGATAAAAAAAATGTAGTTTTTTTGAAAATATGTTTATTTCTTATTATTAATTTTTATATTTTTAAGCTTTTTTTAGTTTTAAATTCTTATCCTTTATAGGATAATTATTTATTTTTTACATTTTTATGATTGATTTTTTTTTTGGTTAATTTTTTCTTTATGTTTTTTTTGTCTTTTTTTGTATATTGAATTTTTTTTTTTAATTTATATTTTATTTATGTTTTGCAATTTTTTTTTGTTTTTTTCATTATTTTAATTTTTGTTTTTATTTTTAATTTTATGTTTTCATTATTCTTTTAAAATTTTAATGTTTTTGGAGTCATGATAAAATCTTTTACACCATTATTCCAAAATGTTGAAAATTTACCCTAGAAAAAAAAAATTGTTAGTACAACATCAACACTTTTTGTTTTGGGGGTGTTTTTGCACATAAAAATTATGTTTTATTGGCATTTTTTAAAAATGTTGAAAATTGACCAAAAAAAAGCCATCATTCCAGTATCAACACCTTTCATTTTCAGGGTGTTTTTTGCACAAATTTTGCACAAAAAATTCGTTTTCACTGCCATTTTTAAAACACGTTCAAAATTGACCCTAAAAAAAACAATGGTTCGAGTATGCACACTTTTCATTTTCAACACTGTTTTTCATGTTTTTTCGGGGTTTTTTGGCCAGAGTTCCCATTTTGAGTTTATAGTTCCCACTTCAAAGTTTACATTGTTGTAAATTAAACTTATGTAAAACATCTTACAAACCAGGTCATAGCAAGGAATTTCCCAAACTCAGAAATAGATAAATTAACTGATAACTTATTAGATGACAAGTTATATGAGTAAACTTCAGATAATAGTCACAATCATGCAAGTGATCATGATATTCATGAAGATGGGCACCAATACACCATTCAAACATTCATTACATCCTACACAAGTAAAATAGTTAGTAAACCATGAATATTCAGCCATTGAAGCATCCATTCATGAATCATACAAAAACATATATTAATAATTAACATAACAAGCATAGTCATATATGGATAAATTATTATACTTATTTTAGTGAATTAAAATTGTTAGCAATTGAAGAGGGACTTCCACTCTCCACCCAACCATAGCCCAACTACACTATAATAACTCTTGCAATTAACCACCCCAAAGTTGGATCCAGAGTCTAAGGGGATGCTTCTAAAGGGAAAATTCACATCAACAACTTGGTCAAACACTCAAGAGATGAATCCAATTGTTTAGGTGGTTCATCAAGTAACCTTACAATAGTAAGAACTAGAATGACTCACTTACTCTTTGAGATTCACATCACAGGGCTTGACCCAAATTAAAAAGGGGAGTGTTTTGTTTAGTTTCCGAGGGTTGAACCCACTATGAAGGTGGTTAATCACCCAAATAGAAAGCACTTAGCAAGCACTAAGTTATTCATTGGCCTACCTGCAAGCACCTAATGGTTTAACCCAAGGATTGATTCGACTATGAAGGTGGTTCATTAGCTAGTTAGCAAGCACTTAGAAAGCACTAAGTGGTTCATCGGCCTAACTGCAAGCACCCAGTGGTTTAACCCAAGGATTGATTCCAATATAAAGGTAGTTCATTAGGCAATTAATAAGCACTTATCAAGCGCTAATTGGTTCATCAACCTAACTGAAAGCCCTTACTGGTTTAATCGAGATATTGATTCCAATATGAAGGTGGTTCATCAATGAGTTAGCAAGCACTTGGCAAGAATCAAGTGATCCGTCAACCTAACTACAAGCACCCAATGGTTTAGCTAGGGATTGATTCCAAATGAAGGTGGTTCATCAAAAAGTTAGCAAGCACTAAGTGGTTCATTAGCCTAACCATAAGCACATAATGGTTTAATTCAATCAAAAAACTACACACCAGAAACATACGTTGACATGAGGATTTTGGTGGCCTCAATCACTATCCAAGTAGTTAACACCCAAATACATAGGGCATTGGCTCAAGGTCATACAACCTTCAAATTTAGAAGGGGAGAAAAAAAATCTAGTTTCGTAGGAAGTTTTAAATAATGAATTTTTGAGCAACTTCCTTCTCATGTAACAAGTGAAGTGAACCTTGAATTCATTTCAACTATGTGTATATGTAGAAATTCTCTTGTGTCCTTTTGCATCGCCTTGTGATCCAAGAATCTTTTTCTTATAGATGTATTAAAAGAATCACATGTAGAGATTGTAGCTTAACCATAGGAATCTAATGTGCACATGAGAGAAGAAGAAGAAATACATAAAGCATGAGAAGAAGACAAAAAGACTTGATAACAGAGTTCATCCAACTTGGACTACGTCTCCGGGCCCTGCTCCATCAATGGGGAGGCCTTCATTCATTAAATGGCATGAAAAAGATTAATACAATCATTAGTTACAACAAGGGAGTCTTATACCTCCATTCTGGAAAATGGATGAGAAATGGAGAACTCAGATGGAGAAATGGATAACATCACTGTGTGCCAATTCCTCCCCCCTTTCACACTTTCTGTGTTCATTGGGTTTTATAATATTTCTTTGTTACCAGGCTGCTACAATCGGAGGTCGGTTTGTTTAAAATGGAAGCAGTTCTAATGAAAGGATTAGTGGGCCGACCGTCCAACCTTTTATGCAACAAACCCCGAAAATAGGCCCTTTTTCATTAATACAACAATACATGGAAAACACTAGAAAAACCGAAAACCCAGACTTAAAATTTTATCAAATCGGGTCTATAAACCCATCGGGTCTGACCCTTTATTGCAAATCGCATATCGCACTGTCAATGGCCCTTTATATCGGGGATCCACCGATCGCCCGATCACCAATTGCCAATATCACCGATATCAGCATATCGCTGTCGGCATATCATAATCGCTACGGCCCAGGGTTCTTCCATATGGCACACATTGATGCCAATCGCCGATGCCGATCGCTGACACTGATATCTCATGTCGCTTGCCTTAAGTCCGGATATCACACATAGCCTTCCCCCGATTGTGATTAGTTGGAGATCACTGATCAGGGTTCTGTCGGCTCAGCCTTAAGTCCGCCCTTTGGACTCCTTCGATTTCGATTTTCCTTTAGAAGCCTTTAAGCCTATTTTTAGAGGAGATGCCTCCTTTTCAAAGGAACAAAGGAAAACTCTTTTCATGATAACGTCATCATCTGAAGTCCATTTTAGCCCATTCAAGTTGTTGTAGATTCAGAATGAAAAGATCTACACAACAAGACTATTTCCAGGATCATCCTTGGACTTTCATTTTCCTCTGTTTCCTGCAAGTCTACCTAGAACTTTGACTACTTCTATCTCTTACATTCGGACTCGAAGTGGAGTGTCGTTTGCACCATTGGAATCAGGGCAACAAGCACTTCGATCTGATGTCAAGATAATTTTCTTTCTGCCACTTTGTATTTTAAGCTTTTCCCATGCCATTGTATCTGAAGATCCACTTGGATCAATCCTCCCCATTAAAGAGCTTTTGGACCCCAGAAGCATTAGCACGCTGTCTTAATCCACAATTTCAACCACCTGCACACGAAACTGGTACATTCTTGTAATCATGCACACCGCATATAACCCAACAATCCCTCCTTGCCAAGAGTTCATAGCACATTGGATAAGGATTACAGAAAAAGTAATTAATGCCTCAAATACTTATAAGGAAAGGCCAAAACATCATCATTGCATCTTTGAAGTGATGGGAAACACACCATCATTTTTACATTTACTTGCAACGCATGATTTACAATGGTGGTCATAACAAGCTACTACCCCTAAACCACCCAACTTAATAAAGCAGACCACCATGAATGGGGTGGATTTATCTATTGAACATGTTCACCTTTCGGCTCCTCTAGCGATGTTTCCAGAGCATGGAGTATCAGACACGAGGTTTGTTGGTTCCCCTCATGGTTGTAATGATTGCAATGATTCTTTGTCCTCCAGACTTTCGAGGTTGCCTTGGGGCGCTTTCCCTTGGTGTTCCGTCGATAAGTGTTCATGGAGCCTTCGCTCTGGCTGGACAGTGAGGAAGGAATTTCGTTGTCTATCATTGGTTGGTTACTGGCTATATTGGAGCTTTCCCCCAACTCCTTTCTAGTGTATCCATGTCCTGCATGGCACGGGAATTCCTTGACATTGATGGGGTTTATGATGCCTTGGCCTTTGATGTCGAGGCCCTTTCCTTGATATCCCATTTCTTTCATTAGTTTGGATCCAATCCCTGTAGTATGTTTTTCAAAGGCAGCAAATTCATCATCATGAAAATCATATGAAATTAGAGAATCACTTTTTACCTCCAAATGGCTATGTTGCAACTTTTCCAAGGCCGCGTCCTTGGCTTGCAACTGGCATAGTAATCTTTGGCTTTCTTCCCTTGCCTCCTTTAGAAGCCTCCTTAGCTCAGTATTCTCTGCTTGGGTGTGGTGGTTGATCTCCTCGAGTTATTGGCGTCCTGCTATGGGGAGTTCCCTTTTCGTTATGTTGGTTGAAATCCTTGATTCATTGCCGAAATTAGACCCCAAATCTATGGGTCCTCCTGCCGCGATCCCAAAGGCTACAAACTTCGACTCGTCGCCAGAGTCAAACCCCAAGTAAATGGGCCTACCCCATGCAAATCCTGTAGCTATGACCTTCTCGTCTTCCTCTAACTTGAAATATGTGCTTTGCTGCATGGTGGAGACAACCTTCTGCTTCCCCCTTCTGTCATTCCTCTCAGGTCTCAGCTTAGGGTGCAACTTCCAACAATTCTCTTCGTCATGCCCCTCTCTCTCACAATATGTGCAAGAGGGCTTTGCTTCCCTTCTCTTGGCTGTCGTGATTCTCTTTGAGTGGTCATCTTGTCCATGTGTTCCCCTGTTTTCCAAATGAATGGCCTTTACACTGGTCAAGTCAATGGTAGTAGGTTCAAACAATAATAATGAATGCCTAATGTAACTATGTAATGATCCAATATACTTAGTTACTACCTCAGGTGTATCAAGTGAAGTACCCAAATTAAGTGCTTGCTTTCTAAAATCCTCTGTAAAACTTTGAACATCATGACCTTTGCCTTGCCTTAAATATTACCAATTCATGAATGCTTTATGCTTGTAACCCAAGGAATAAAATTGTTCCTTTAATGTAGAAATGAAATCAGGTCATGAGGAAAGAAGGTTACCCACATTCCTACTGCTTTGCAATCTACTCTCCCACCAGATGAGAGCGGTGCTGCTCAACTGTAGAGAGGCCAACCAAATCTTTGCCTCATCCTCCACGATCTACTAAATCCTATAATAGATATCAATATGCCTAATCCAATTATTAAGATTTTCTGCATTACTTTCACCATTAAACATGGGAAGATCAAATTTGACATCTAATTTAAAGAAGGGTTTCTTGTGCCCTGGAATTCCGATGATTATGGTGATGAGAGGAAGAAGAGATTTCAGTCATAGAAGGAGGAGGGGGATCTTCTCCACCATTTCCATGCGCTGAACCTTGTTCTTCTGATTTTCTCTCTTCTGCTTTATCTAGTCTTGAAAACAACTGATTGAAATTCTCTGCCATTAAATAGAAGGTTTTGCAGAAATTGCGCTCCTCTTCAAGACGAGCCTCTTCATCTACCATGTTTCTCCTTGGATGTGCACACCCCGATTGGGGATTGAAAGACTCTAGTTTCCCTTCGCCTCTTTGGAGCCTGTTTCTTGTTAGCATACAAACATGCAATTCACATCTAAAAGACCTACTCTGATACCACTTGACCCAAGAATATTTTGCCTATAGATGTATTAAAGAATCACATGTAGAGATTGCAGCTTAATCGTAGGAAACTAATGTGCACATGAGAGAAGAAGAAGAAACACATAAAGCATGAGAAGAATATAACAAGATTTGATAATGGAGTTCATCCAACTTGGACTACGTCTCTGAGCCCTGCTCGATTAGTGGGGAGGCCTTCATTCATTAAATGGCATGAAAAAGAGAAATACAATCATCAGTTACAACAAAGGAGTCTTATACCTCCATTCTAAAAAATGGCTGAGAAATGGAGAACTCAGATGGAGAAATGGATAACTTCATTGTGTGCCAATTCCTCCCCCGTTTCACACTTTATGTGTTCATTGGGTTTTATAATATTTCTTTGTTACTAGGTCGCTACAGTCAGAGGTCGGTTTGTTTAAAATGGAAGTCGTTCTAACGAAAGGATCGAAATGATTGGTGGGCCGACCATTCGATCTCTCTATGCAACAAACCCCAAAAATAGGCCCTTTTTTGTTAATACAACAATACATGGAAAACACTAGAAAAACTGAAAACCCGGACTTCAAATTTTATCAAATCGGGTCTATAAACCCATCGGGTCTAACACTTTATCGCAAATTGAATATCGTGCTGTCAATGACACTTTATATCAGGGATTTTCTGATTTCCCAGTCAGTGATCGTCGATATCGCTTATATTGGCGTATCGCTGTTGGCATATCACAATCGCTATGGCCGAGGGTTCTTCCATATGGCATATGCCGACGCTGACCTCCCTTGATTGTGATTAGTCGAAGATTGCTGATCGGGGTTCCGTCACTCAACCTTAAGTCTACCCTTTAGACTCCTCTGATTGTGATTTTCCTTTAGAAGCCCTTAAGCCTATTTTTAGAGGAAATGCCTCCGTTTTCAAAGGAACAAAGGGAAACTCTTTTCGCGATAACTTCATCATCCGAAGTCCATTTTAGCCCATTCAAGTTGCAATAGATTCAGAATGAAAATATCTACACAACGAGACTATTTACATGAGCATCCTTGGACTTTCATTTTCCTCTATTTTCTGCAAGTCGACCCTGAACTTTGACTGCTTCTATCTCCTTCATTTGGACTCGGAGTGGAGTGCCATTCACACTGTTGGAATCAGGGCGACAAGGACTTCGATCTGATGTCAAGATAATTGCCTTTCTATCACTTTGAATTTTGAACTTTTCCCATGTCATTGTGTCTGAAGATCCACCTGGATCACCTTGGCTCTTCAATTCCTTTGCCTTCCACATTGTCTCCTCAATTCATAAGAGGAAAGGATGAGAATGGTAATTTCTCATTCCAATATTTACTCTTCATTAATGAATTGTCATCAAATATGCCAACTCTAGTTCATCCCCAATCACGTCACATTAAAACCTATAAGGTAAAACAAATTTTCTTAGTTGCGAGTGGTTATGACATTTAATTCAACATGGTTTACCTTTTAAAGTCAAGCAAGGAAAATAAGCAATGCCCCTTAGAACTCAGATCTATAAGTTGTCCCTTCCTCCAACAAATTCAGTAAAATTTAATTAATAATTGACAACTGCTAAAACAAAGGTTCAACCAAACTTTGGTCTATCGAACCAAAAGAAACGAATTGTTATTTAGTTTGATTTAAGATTTTATTCCTATGCTCAAAAATCTTGGAGAGAAGCCTCCCGAGCTCACTATAATGTTGACATCGTAAAAGGCTAGGAAGGTTAGTATTGCAACAAAGATTTTGAAACTGAGATATAATGTGTTTGTACATGGGGTACTCTAAGAGGAAGTGATTTTCATCCTCTATGTTCATATTTTCGCAGAGATGGGAGATCCTTTCCATCCATGGTGTTTTAGTAATTGCCCAACGACCCGTTTCACTATGGAGCTCATGAGAGTTCATTCTAATGTTGGCTATATTAATTTTCTTCTTTGAGCTAGTCAAAACAGAGAGATACTATTGATCTTCTAGGGTGGGGTTGATGACCTCCTTATAATATCTTAATTTTCTTTTAGCTGCTAAATCTTTCTCACACCAAATTTTTTCTTTGAATTTAGAAGTAACAATATTTTTAATGTTATTAATGTTTTGCAATGAAACATTCTCGTCAATCTCCTAATGGTCTAACTAGGGCCTCATGTCTTTATAGCAAACTCGTTTGAGCCTTAGGTGGTTTTGGATGGAATTTAAAGCTAGCTTAGGAAGTCTATGGTCTCTTATGTTATTGAGTTTGTGCTTGTACAACAGAAGCCTAGTCATAGCTAGGCTCTCAATAGGGGAAAGACCCACTTCTATAAGGAGAATAGGATAGGGTGTATTTCTTTTAATTTTGATGTTATATGTTATAAAACACTTTTGGATTTGCTCAATCTTTCTCCAAGATTCTCTAGAGATCCGACAAACCCGAACCTCACATCCATATAAGATAACATGAGTGACTAAAGTTTCAAAAAGGAACCTCTTTCTATCCCACATTACAAGGGTTTCCATTTTACAATTATTTTGAAGACCAAAATAATATTTCCACCCCCCATTAATCCTTTTCTCAATGCTATAGTTCTAGTTGAGCTTGTGATGAATATCAATTCCTAGGTACTTGTAAGAAGACACTTCCTCCAAGTTACTATTGTCATACATAAAATTAGCATAAGTGTGCTTCTTGGATTTGATAATCATAACTTTTGTTTTTTCATTGTTAACACTCATACCCATGGAAAGCAGAAATCCTTAAGAAGTCTAAGTTTCTTATCAAGATGAGATGGGAACCTTGCGAGAAGAATAATATCGTTAGCATATAGAAGAAAGATGATGACTATCCCAACTAAGATCATGCCAGGACAACCTGCTTCCTCTAAACAACCTTCTAGCTTGTCGATGTAATTGCCAAATAGGGTAGGGGAGAGGGTGAAACCTTGTTTAACTCGGATAATACACTTAATATCTTTCGACCACTGCTCATTACTCTCTAACTTGGCAATTACATTCTCATATAACCTTATAGCAGCAACTCTCAACTCGAAAGGAACATTTAGCTCTTCTAATCTATTCCATAGGTTGTTTGTAGGAACCATATCGAAAGCCTTTCTAAAGTCCACAAAGAAACAAAAGTGATTGGATTTATCATTGTGACATTCCTCCACAATGATCCTAAGCATAACGAGGTGGTCGTTGTTGAGTGTTGCCTTCTAAAACCTGCTTGGTCTTTAACCCTCTTACCTTCACTTTCAAGCCATATGCTCAACTTCTTTTCCAAAATAATACCATATAACTTGGCCAAGAGAGGGTTGATCATAATTTCCCAATAGTTAGAGGGGTTATTTGTATCCCCACTTTTAAAAATAGGGATAATGAGGCTCTAAGTGCATGTTTTAGAGAACCCTTGCTTGACCGCTTGATTGAAAAGCTTGTGGATGTGGGGGATGAGGACAGGACCTCCAATTTTTAAGATTTCCACCTGGTAACTTCAATGTCCTTAGCTTTCCCATTTTCCAGGTGTTTAACCCCAAAATCAATGTCTTCTAATGATAAAAATTCTTTCATCGTGAGCAGGGTTTCAAAGTTATCTATGACATTTGGAGATTCATAAAGCTTTTTAAGATAGGAATTCTAATCATGTAAAGCAATTTTATTATTATCTTTAGTTTTCTTAGTTAGAATCTGCCTCCAGAATTTCTTAGGAGCTACCTTAGAGAGGTGTAACAGCTTCTCTTGTCTTTTACGAATATACTATGTTTTTTTCCTTTTAGTTAGGGCATTGTATATTTTTATCTTGCTAATTTTAAGAGATTCATAAACAACTTCCTTAATTTCTCTCCTCGCACTTTTACAGTCTTTGTCATACCATGGATTGGTTTTGCTATTTATTTTATTACTTGAAACTTCAATTGAGAACTTGTTAATATAATATGAGAGGGTTCTATTAAAATTATGATAGAGGCCTTTTATGTTGTCTATACTAGATAAATGAAGCAAAGTAATTTTTAATTCATTTAGAAAGATATCATTTTTATTTCTATCAAAGATTAAGTTCTTTTGGCTATAAGGATTATCTTCTATGGGATCTCTATGCATGACAAAATTGAGAGTTATAAGTAAAGGCCTATGATCAGAGCCAGGCTCGTGGTCATTTAAGATGTCAAAATTTATTATTTCATTGTATAAAGGGAGATCAGAAATAACATAGTATTTCACACTGCTACCAACCTCATGGATGCAGGTCATCTGGCTAGAATAGGGCCACTTCTTTAGATCATTGTAAATTATGAGATCCTAAGCACTGCAGAGCTCGACTAGCTCTGACCCAAACAAATTCTCCCTGAGGTCTTCAGAGCTCCTTTTGTACTAGCTAGCTAGAGTAAGGTCTTCATCTAACCAGAGAGGAGTAGGGTTGGAATGATTGGTTAGAAGAATAGCTTGGTTTCTTGAAGTTCGAGCATTAAAATCAACCATTAAAAAGATATTACCTTCATTCCTTAGGCTAGAAATATCATTCTCTAAACCATTGTAAGGACTATTTTTATCTAGATTATTTTTCTTATAGAAGTTAAAATTGATGGGGGAAAAATAACAGATTGCTATGTAGGTATTTTCATCATTAATGTCAGTAATCACTATCCAACTACATTGGTTGTAAGGGTCACTTTTATAAATCCTAGCATGGGGGGAGATATTCTTCTTAATGTAACAAGCTATACCAAAAATGCCTCTAAGGGAGGATCGCTTGTTCCAGGTAGACCATAGTGCAAATCCATCTATGTTAGGGACTATAGATTCTTCGTGCTCCCAAGTTTCAACAAGCAATATAATATCAACATCATTTGAGATCCAACTTAGCTTGGGGCCTTTGTTCCATGGAAAGCCCTGACAATTCCAAGAAAGAATCTGGAGCATGTTGAATTGCTATTTATTACTATCTTTTTGGTTTCTATCTCGAATAGTGGCTTTTCTATTTTTTATTATTGCCCATTTTCCTTCGTTCCTAGATTCTTTTACATTTTGAACCTCCTTTATTAATTCTGCTTGATCTTTTGGAATGAGATCTTCATTTATAAATATTCTTGTTCCTTTTAGACTTGAGGTTTTACTAAGTATGTCATACTTAAGGTCAATAGAGCTCACCTTTATTCATATAAACCTTCCTTTATTCTTAGTTAATTTGCCAACCTTGTTGCTTCTGTGAGACACATTGTTTCAATTTATAATCTATTACGTAATTCTGTTTGGGCTATGGCTAAAGTATCCTTGTCTACCTCCTTTTTCAAACTGAAGATTATAAGGTTCAAGGCCCTTTTGTTATGCTCATGGTCTAATTCTATCAATTTTTTCATTTCATCTTTAATTGGTTTGATGTCTAATTTACCTGACACACTATATAGGGTGAGGTGGTTATTGATTTTTTCTTCTAGTTCCCTAATCATGTCCTTTATTTTAAGACTCTCTAAATTATCATCATCTTCTTTCTAGGATGTTTGGTTCATATCTTGGTTTTGTTTTTCTATAACCTACAACCTAGTCTCCATTGCCTCCATTTTATTCTCCAATAGTTGTATTTATTTTCTATTTGTTTTTGGATATTGTCTTCAAAAGATGTGAATTTATTATCTAGCATGGCTTCTAACTCTATTTGTAGCTTGACTTCTCTTTCTTCTCTACGTTTCCCTAAAGTCTCTATATACTCATAAAGGCTCTGTTAGAGTAACTATGCTAGGTCTACCTTTAGTAATCTTTGGTAGCTGTGGTGAATTATTCATACTTGAAAATATATGACCAGATATGTATTACAAAAAGATAAGGAATGTGTGCACCTGAAATTGGCAAACCGGATCGCAAACTGCATGTGCCCCAGACAATCCATAGGTTGCAGACCAGATTGGATCAATAAAATAAAAAATATTATCACCCCAGATTCCCTGATTTCCGAAGAAAAGTTTAAAATACTGACAACCCAAACTTCACTAGAGTTAGCAACCCTGTTTTGTTTAGTCTCGGGCCTTGGCATCTTGCCGCGTGTAAAGGTTCTACATCGAATATCAGAGATCAGTGATCTCTGTGCGCTAAAGGTTCAATGGCCATTGAATATGATGAAACAAAGTGAGGGGCCTCTATGAGAAAATAGTTAAAGGCTCTATGTAACTAACCCTTTCGGTCATCCGCCACGAGTCTATGACTCACAGGACAGACTTGAAGTATTTTTACTGTTGCACGTGATTTCCGGTCATCCGCCAAAGAACTTAGAATAGGAATGAGTGTTCTTCCTTCTCAAGGGTTGTATCCTTGGTAAATAGAGATTCGTCAAAGTTGTAGAAGCTAGGGCTTGCTTCTTTGCGCCCACGCTGGAGAAGTAATTCCACCAACTACTATATTCCTATGTTGCCTTAACATGGGACTCCATAATTCTTCGGCTCCACCACCATTTTCGGCTATTCCACCACCTCAAATCTATCTCTGTACATGTGATTTCTTGTTTCTCGAGAAGGGTCAATGCACATATCTAGATCATATATGGAGCCCTTAGCAGAGTTTGTCCATTTGATGGGGTTACGCAAGATTCCATTGCAAGTCCGTTAATGTAATGAGATTTGTGAGGAGAATGAATGGGGTTTACGTAAACCCAGGTTTCGTTTATCCTGTTTTTGTCATCGAGTTCAACTCTTCTCTAGGGTTTATGGCGGTAGGGAAAATGGAGAGCATCAATGTAGCTTAATGGCAAGAGCCCTCGCAAGCTTCTTTTCGTCGGAATATATTGTTAGGATTCGACTCTTCTCTGTTGTAGATGATGGCGGGGTACACAATGGCTTGCACCTTATGGGCCACAGAGATTCGAGAATGCAAAGATTATATATATATATATATATATATATATAATATATATATATATATATATATATATATATATATATATATATATATATATATATAGATATATAGATATATAATAGTAAGCATGGCTAAATTATATTATCTAAGCTAAATTTATAGTATTTATAACCATGAGTTTCGTCTTTTCCTTAAAGAAAGGAAACCAAATAGATAAGACAAGAGTACTCTGCCCCTCGAGGGGGCATCTAGAGCTACATTGTTTTTAAAAAAGATGGAACCATATGAGTTCCATAGGAGGGCAAGGCCTCAAGGTGTGTGGATAGTGGACTGATGAAAGATGATCATTTCAGGTTGAGGCAGAGCAAAAAATATCCTCTATCTCTGAATTGACAGTCTTAGGTTGAGTTGCAATGGTGTTATCACACTGGAAATTTCCAAAGAAAAAGGATATTTTGCGAGCCATTTACCAAAAGGAGAAAACAACAGACCTCGAGTTGCTCAGGATGTCACCAGATGATTTGAACTATTATGATGCCAGACAAAAGTCAAGTTAGAGCCACCATGTGCCTAAGAGATTCCACGAGCCTGCATCGAACTGGTCTTTGCAATCGCCCTCTAGTCACACAAATCTGGGGAATATATAAATATATTTCATTTCATTTCTTCATATAAATTTTGTACATTTTACTTATTATATATATATATATATATATATATAATATATATATATATATCTATATATATATAGGTGTATATTGTAGATTTGATTTATATATAAATGTGGATGTACAATGTATACAATGACCTACATTTCTTTTATAATTTACATTACATTTTATTTCATTTCGCTTTAATATTATTTTACATTTCATTTTTTATATAAATAATATTCATTTTACTAAATTTCATATATATATTGTACATTTCATTTATATATAAATATAAATGTATATTTCATTTACAATGCACACAATAATCTACATTTCCTTTATAATTTACATTTCATTTCAGTTCAATATTTAATATATTTAAATCATCTACTTTTCATTTATATTTATAAATAATGTACATAAATAGTGCCAAAAGTTAAAACTAAGGAACACGATGATGCATTAAAAGCAATGGTTAATACGTTTAACTTTGAGATAACTCTAAGGCCAAAAGTTAAATCTAAGGAATATGATGATGCATTAAAAGCAATGGTTAATATGTGCAACTTTGAGATAACTTTAATCCTAAAATGCATCTAATGATTAAATTGAACTTTTTTTTATAGCTCGTTGAGTTAGGCTGAACAATGGATGTTCCGCACTGGAAGGTGTTTCTCCCAACCAATATAGGGGTTTTGCTTTAAACTTGGTTTACTTGTCCAGCGTGCTTGTGGGTAGATTGCTTTAATCTCAGGAGTTTAGTGGCAGCCCCACATATTTGATACCACGCCTCTTCAGTGACATGCGATAGGTCTACCAATTTTCCTAATTAAAAATAAAAAGTAACAAATAAACAATGCACAAATTATAATAAATAATGTAAAATTAAAACCATAGTCTAATTAAACGGAGGAATTGCTCTGAAAGTTATGGAAATTCTGGTCATATTTAGAGAAAATCCGGCAAAGATATTTGTAAATCCAAGTTATAGTTGTTAAACTTCGAAATTTTAGGTGTCATAGACATTTTGATAGTGCTGAATCTATTTCCACCATCAAAAACAGGATTCAAACACTGACTCTACAAGATTTTTTGAATTTTTTTTCCAGATTACTGCCATTTTCAACAGTCCAAGCAATTCTTCCATGACTCCTTCACTTTAATGTGCATTTTGGTTTATACAAATCCCTTTTTCAAATAATTCACGTCTTACTTTTTACAAATGTTTTCATCCTTGTACGTCTAATTTTGGCTTTGTACCTTCTGACTTTGTAATAGTTAGACTACATCATTAATTAATCATCAAATATATAAAATATTAAAATAATTTAATAATTAATTAAATATGATGATAAAATATTAAAATAATTAAATAATTATAAAATTTTAATATATTATTGATAAATGTAGAATTTAACATTTACAAAATCTTTGATGTGATGGATGTTTGGTATTCTATCGAAATTATTACATGTTCTGAGTGAACTAGTGCAACGAGTGACAGCGTGTTCATCCCAAGGTATGTGACAAGCGATGAAAGCAATTATAAAGGCCTCCACATCCTTGATTGCTTCCCACATGATGATTGATAACTATGTCGGAATTGCTCTCACATCACATTGTTGTTTTACATGGTCTCGATTAAGGTTTTCAATTTTATTTTTGAACCATATACAGAGTTGAGAGAATACATGTTTAGGAGTTTATTTATGAATTTATGGTTATTGTTTTGAGCATAGCAATGGTTACCAATTTATTGTAAATAGAATTTGAAGGGAACAAATTTCAAGAATTGAATCCCATTCATGAAAGGACAGAAGGGCTTTAGTCTCCACTTAATTTCTGATTCATTGCACCCACTATTATTAATTCGTTAAATCATTTACCGTAAAAGCAAATTTCAATTAACTTCAGAAATTTATAATCAAAATTTCTCAATCCTCCTTTTAGAATTGAGATATGAACTATTTTTCTAAATTTTTTATTCTCATCATTATATAACTCACAAAATAGGGCTAAAATGATTTTATTCACGATAACATGAGTCCCTCCTAAAACCTAATATTTTATATTATCTCCATAACTAAAAATTTTACCCCTACCCTACATTCTTGTGAGCTTCCATCATCTGAGGAGGACCCCGACCCTACATTCTTGAGCTTCAAGCATCTGATGAGGCTTTATTGCCATGCGTAACATGTGGATTAAATTTGTAGTTATAAAGGCACAGGCCCAATGACGTTTGTCATGACCAAATTCTTTATTTCATAGTTGGCAACGCTGAAGCCATCTCGGTATTTGTAGAGATGGTAGAAAGGTATCAGAATGTCAAATGCACGTTTCTTGGAAGTGATTGGAACATTGCTCTCAGGTCTCAGATACTCCCAATTTAGTTCCTTTAGCAATTTGTTGACAATGGAGTTGATATGATTGATCGCATCTTCCTCTGTTTGACTCGGGATTCTCTTCCATATCATGATACTCCCAATTTAGTTCCTTTAGCAATTTGTTGACCATGGAGTTGATATGATTGATCGCATCTTCCTCTGTTTGACTCGGGATTCTCTTCCATATAACATGATATACACGAAGATTTTTCTACACGGCTCCTCTCACCCTTCATTTTCCATGCCAGTAAATCGTTTATCCAAATCTAAATTAGAACCAATCGTGCAATGCAAAGAAAAACTAACCAATCATGCAATCCAAAGAAAAATTTCTTCCATTAACAGCATATAACTGGTAAGTGTGAATGTAGCCTTTTAGCCGGAGAATGGAACATACCACATCATTGAGCCTGGAAGCATAGTCTATTTCTTGTAGGATGTGATGAGGAAAGGGAATGCCCAACGTCAGAATGGGTTGCAATGTGCCAATGCAATAACCGATACTAACTTTCCCGTTATCCAGGTACTCCTCAAATGTTGGCAAAAAACCACTGAAAATTCACTTCGCTTCTTTCATATAAGCATCAATATAAGCCTCCAACTGCACAGGCAACAGCACAAGCAAAGCAAATGAACTAATAATCACATTACGTTCTCACAAAGAAATAGTTGTGTATGTATGCTTTATTACGTTCTCACATTTCGGGGCATAGCTGAGCGTGTCTCGGCCTTGAGACTTTTCTGCTTCTCCTGCCATTTCGATAACGGTTTGTAAAGCACCATATATACTCCTTTCATATATTCTGGAAGCCACTCCGTCGCAGACGGATGCCACCTGATCATATGAACACAAATTTTGGTCAAGTAAATTAGTTCCTAAAGATTAATGGAGTGATGAAGCTTACATTCTTCTAAAATTCTTTGAATTGGCCATGGCCAGTACCACCTCTTAACTGCCGCTGTGAAGAGTTCTAGCTCATCCATTGTTCCAAAGGTGTCGTAAATATCGTCAGGAACCGTGCCAGGATGACTTATTTTGTTAAATCCAAGTCTGAACGAATAATGTTGAGCATCACTATCAATGCAACATGCCAAAGTGTAATATTGCAGGCGACGATGCCGAGGGAAGGCCATTTGAGAGAAACCCGAATCTTTCCACCATCTACGCACAAAGTTCATAGATTTCACGTTATTTTACAGTCCACTCAAATCCTAGTTTGTCTGCTAAACAGATATTATCCGATGACATAACTCATCAGATTACCTGGAGAAGTTTTAGCTCTTGCTGTTGTGAAGAGTGAAACATATTGAACCCAACTTTGCAAGTTCTAAAAGTTTTTGGGTCTTCATATTTGGCGTCCTGGAAACAAACAAATGTAACAAACATTAATGGAGAATTTTACAGGAAATCTAAATTGTTAAGACAGATATTTTTGTGAAACGCAACAACGTCCCATGGCTTAATTGGCAAAACAACATCAAATGGCCTGGTCCGTTTATATATTCAACTTCATCGAAATCTAATAAGGTTTTGGAATTTTCTCCACAGAGGTGGATCAAATCTTTGCAAATAGAAACGGGTTGTTACACGATGAAATCATGAACCTACAAATAAATGGGGTCCTGTCCAAATACGTCGATGTAGTTCTTTGCTTCCAATCTTGGCAAATTTATATGCCAACTATATTCCAGAACGTACGATATCTGCCAATAACAAAATTTATATTGTAAAATACGGATCGCAACATATGTGTAAATTTATACTGTAAAATACAGATCGCAGAATCTTGTATACGGTTAACAGAAATAATTGTTCAATTTAAGATAGAGGATATTATTATCAGTTGAGAATAATTAATATTATATTATTATTAATGGAGAAAATGGTTACATTGTTGTAACTTTCTCCCTAGTTTAGGATTAGTTCCTATAGTTATGGGGTTTGGGTACAACTTCCTATTTCCTAGTATTGTATTTAATGATGTAATCTTTTGATTGAAGAGTAATAGAGTGAACGAGAGACATCTTTCAAGTTTTGTGAGTGTAGTCTCCAGGTGCAGGCCACACCTGAGAGCTACATCTCTTTCTTTTCAATTCAGTGCATCTTTTATCTAGGAACATCCATGTCCATTGCCTAACTTACTCCTCCACGCCTCAGTTAATAATGACAACGTTAATGATGTGGAACAACGTTAATGGTTTGTTCCACAGTTAATGGTGACAACGTTGATACATTTGAAGGAAATATCAACGTGTTGGCATGGAGAACCTGGAATATTAATGCATGGAATAATAATACAAGTCAATTAATGCGTGGAATAAACAATTTAGGTCAATTAATGTGTGGTGAATATGAGCCTTGAAAGAATGCGTGGAATAATACTTGCTGAAACAAGGCGTGCTGAATACATTTGAAAGATATATTAATGCGTTGAAGGAAATATTAATGTGGAAACATTCAAAGGTCCTTCTTATTTGAAAGCAGCTCCACCGAGAGACAAATGGTATTATTTGCTCCAACTTTATTTTTGTAGCAAAAGACATGCAAATTTTGCAGCCAAAAAAACTATTATTTGCAGATTTGCTCAACCTCAATGTTTACTGCTCCAACCTATATTACTCCAGTGTTTTGATTCAACCTATAATCTTCAACTCACATTGCTCGGGCAATTATCGTTTCAACCCATACGATTCAATGATTATCGTTTCAAGGTATAACTGAATCCCATCTGAAATCGACCAGTGTTGTGATTCAACCTATAATCTTCAACTTACTTTGCTCGGGCAATTATCGTTTCAACCTATATGATTTAATGATTATCGTTTCAAGGTATAATTGAATCCTATCTGAAATCGAATGTAAGAACAACATTGTCATCCATTAGCGTTTAATATTATCATGTGGGAGAGAGCGTTAAAAATTATTATGGTAGTGTTAATACTGGAATATGGCTTCATGAAGATCTGTATATATATTGGAAGGAGAGCGTATATATATTGGAAAGGATATTTATCGAACTATTTATCATATATTGAATGGATATATAATTGATTGGAGTTAGGCAAATCATGAATCGTTTGGAGAAGTACATAGTTTTTTTGACCTTGTGTTGATTGGTTTGGTTTTGACCTTGGTTTGGTTGGAAGTATAGATGGCTATCAAGAAAAACCATGAGTTGTTTCTATGGGTTGATTTAATAATGATTGGAATTTACATATGGGTATAATATAAATGGTTATAAAAAAAAAATCATGAGTTGTCTCTATAAACGATGGGCTGATTTAATGATGAGTGGAATTTACATATAAGTACATTCTATGTTTTTTTTCCATGGTGCATGAGATTTTAGTTTACATATAAATCATTATTGGAATTATTTTTTTACCATGGTGCATGAAATTTTATTTTACATATAAATCAATATTGGAATTACTCAAGCAGGATCAACCAATTGCAATTTAATATTACCATACTAAATAGTTTTCGTGAATATTATCTAGATGAATATATTGGTGCTCTATGTTGATATATGGCTTAGAATAGACGATGGGACATATTGCATTGGTATTTGTTGCCTATTTGTTGGATCGTTGATTGATGAATTACAATACATGGAGCATTGGAGTGGAATTAATACTCTGGAGCATCATTAATACAAACTTGGAGAAGTGTTAATCCATTCTTGAAGCAGGGCTAAAACAAACTATGGAGTAGCCTTAATTCATTCATGGAGCAGCTTTAACATTTCATTGCTAACAAAATTTTTAATTACCAACATTGAGTTAATATGCAGGCATTTTATTATTATAATGTGTTCTTATATCCAAATTTAGATTGAAAACATGGAATGATATTAATTATAAAAATGCACTATTATTGTTATAGTACGCAGTGTTATAATAAATTGAGCACATAATAGTGGTGGTATAATATGCAAAGTGGAAACTCATATCTTGGAGAGCATTGGAAAGTGTTATTAATAAAGAATATGGATAACGAGTTATATTTCAAGTTATGGAGAGCATATGAGGGAGATATAGATAATGTATTTTATGGTATTATGAAGCATTATTTGCAGTGCATTGTTTATAGTGCTTTGATATGCTACTTTAATATGGAATTTTTTCAAGAATTGGTATATGGAATGTTACTGTGGTATCACAAATGCTATGGAATGTTATTTCAAGAACCTTGAATACAGTGAATGGTACTTCCAATGAGAATGTTACAATACTTGGTTGGTGTCCTTATGTTTGTTGGCTTTAATTCAATGCTCATTGGGGTAATTGTGTTGTTGGCCATACTTTTTTTGGTAGCTACAAAAAAATCCATCCATGGGAAAAGGTCTATCCAGGAATTGAACACTATATTCATGATGCCCCTTCCATCCATTAAAACATCTGCTTTATATGTTGACAATGAATGATTAGCACTACAAGAGAAGATATTTGTAAGCTAGCACAAAGAGTGAGGGAGCTCCACAAAAAAGATATTTGTAAGAAGAGTTCCACAAGAAAAAAATAGATCATTGTTCACAACTATGAATAGAAGAATCATTTACATGATAAAGTTATTGGCACCAATTGTCCCCTATATGTTGTCAGGCTACTGGAAAAATGAATTGATAATGCATGCAAGCCTATACAAGCACAAAGAAAAATTCCAACTCATGTGACCACATCCTAATTTGTAGATTGTGCATTTCAAGTCAATGCTACAACATTTGTCTCAACTTCCATTGATAGGTCTAAAGAAGGCTGATATCAAGGAGTATTTCTCTGTGATATTTCACATTCTCAAGTCACAAAATTTCATCTATTATGTCTACAGTAAGAACAAATGTTATCGACAGTCAAAACATATGCAGTTTGTAATAGTTATAATCAATCCTACCTTCATAGACATTTATACCTAATAGTCTATGGGTTTATATTCTCTCATAACAATATGTGATGCACTTCTTATTTGGAGAATTGTGGCTATCTAGTTAATATAGTAACCATAAAAACGATCCTAAGTTATTATGATACTTAATAGGAGTTCAAAAGCATTAAGTCATGTCTTATAAGAATGCAACTTGATAACAATGGTTTGTCCATGAGGGCATGTAATGAAATTTCCAATTATTTCCCTATTCTTATATTTTTTTCACTTTTTGCAAGAATACACTTCTCAATATAATGTATTTCTCATGCTAGCCATTCTTTCGTAACAAAGTGTTCTCTCAAAATTATTCTTGCAACATTTTACAGAGTGTTCTCACAATAATATTTTGCAGCGCTCTTACAATGTAAAAAATTTCTAAACCATATTTGGAGCAATATTTATATGTCATATGGAGTGGCATTCATTCAATGATGGTGTCAACATTGTTTATGCAAAACAAGACATTGCAGGTTATAGAGCATTAATGCAATGATGGAAAATATACTAAGGACTCTTTTACAAGCTACACGACATCTGTAACCCCCCAACCATTGACATCAAAGGGGAAGGTAATGAGAGGAAGGAAGAAACTTCACAGATTGAAAGGGGGAGACAAATTTGTTGCCATCAATGCCAAAGGGGGAGACTGTTGGAAATATTGTCATTGATGGAAAAGGGGAATTCAAGGAATTCAAGGAGTAGCAATGCAAGGAGAAGCATGAAGAAGCAAGGCAAGGAGCAATATCAATGCAAGGAGCAACAAGCATCATGGCAAGGAGTAGTAAGCAATAAAAGAAGGAAAAGAAGGAAGAGGAGTTGTGATACATTGAAATGATTTGATAATGTTGCAAATATTTTTATATTGAAGAATTTGTTATGATGCAAAGGTAAGACTCCAAGGAAAAGGAAAATATGTTGCAAATTTTTTTGTGATGCGTTAATGATAAATATTTATATTTGATGTTGATATTAGGTTGATGCATT
Organism: Pinus taeda; assembly: GCA_000404065.3. Classification (NCBI taxonomy): domain Eukaryota; kingdom Viridiplantae; phylum Streptophyta; class Pinopsida; order Pinales; family Pinaceae; genus Pinus; species Pinus taeda. The sequence continues at coordinate 181,242 of APFE031622005.1, forward strand.
TAATGATTACATGTGTGTGAAATTAATATTGGATGGATTATTTATTTTTGTGTTCTACTATTCGATATATGAATAGTTTGGGAATGAATGAGTGGAAGGAAAAGAGTCCATCCAATTCGCATCATATTCCTATGTGGGATACAAACATCCAGCAAACTATCTTTATAAAATATGTTGTTTTGGAAGGAATTAGAAATGTTAGAGAATGGGAGAATGTGAGGGAGCTAATTGAGCTATTAGGCCTTAGTTACCTGGCACCTATGTCGTTGATGTGAAGCAGATTTCAAGGGAAGAAGATGCACAAATGAATATGGAGATATGCATAAATTACGACTAGGTAAACCAGAACATTGTTATTTCTTGTTTGCATCAGGATATGGTAGTCTCCTTCCAAGTAGTGGCTTGATAAAGATCAAGTTGGAGTATGTTGAGGTAGGAGCCTCATGTGGGTTGTATCTTATAGAAAAAATATTGGAGTTGGAGCATACTTGCAGTTGCAACTTTCATAAAATTGAGATAGCGACATCCTATAGGTTGGAGCCTACATAAAATCAGATGTCATAAGGAGTAGGAGCTTTCCTTTCCATCACAACAATAATAAAATTGTGGTTTTCTCCCTTTATGGGTTTCCACATATATCTGGTGCCAATATGTATTGTTATCATGTGTTGATGTGATGCTTTGATTAGCTTATTACTTGATGTTCACATATTCAATATGCTAGCCATAATTTGTTAAGATGCTCATGCAATGCTTTAATTAATGAGATTAAGGAAAATCATTTTAGCATCCATGAATATAGTAAACTAATTCACCCCTCTCTCAGTTTAGTCAAGTTTTCATCAATTGGTATCAGTGTTTGTTCCTTGTATATAAACCTAACAGCTTGAAGGTAGATTTTTTTGAGTCATGGACTAATGAAATTTTACATGTTCTTAGTACATCAAACCTTCATAAATGGAAAGATAAGGTTAAAATTGAACTGATAGCTTATGGACCTAGTGTATGGAAGCTTGTATGCGAAGGTTACTTTAAATAATCTCCCTTTGTGTAAGAAAAAATGGAATGCTAAGGAAAAATGCGTTATATATAACAATCTTCATAATAAGGATATTAATACAATAATATACCTACAATATGCAAAAGAAATATGGGAAAGATTGGAGTTTGTGCATGAAGGAGAGATTAGTAGCAATGGTAATAAAAATGAAAAGGGAAAGAGAAAGAAGAAAAGTCTCTATCAAAAGGAAAGTGTTTAGATAAATGATACCTCTACCTGTGTGAATATGTCTAACTCTTATGAAGAAAAAAAAATGACAATCAAGCTTGTCTTGACTTATCATTGGCTAGTATATAAATATTGAAGAATGAAAACAAATATTTGAAGAAACTGGTGTAGATATGTGATGAGAAAAACAATGAGTACAAGTAGGAAATTTTCAGTCTAAAGAGACAAATTGAAGAAGAAAGGAGACTGTAATAAGTGATGAGCAGTAAATTCAAGGAGAGGGACCTACACTGTAAAAGACTAGAAGCTGAGGTTGATTTAGCTAGAAGTAAGAAGAAAAGAATAGGTTGTGTGAGAAACTAGAAGAGGATCGTGCCTCCATGATGAACTCAGCAAAGGAAACCATTAAATATGATAAGGAAACATCTCTAAAAGAACCTTTAGGAGAAGATTCTAACAACAACATTATTCGTAAAGAAAACAGAAACAAGCAGCAATATCAAAAACCAATGAATGAGTTGAACAAGTTTGAAAGATATCAAAGGAGATTCTTTGCTCATAGGAAAAAAATCACATGTTTTTCTTGCCATGAACATGGACATATGGCAGCAGATTGTAAGAACAAGAAGATCGATACTAGTCAACAAAGCATGCAACAAAAAATAAGGTACTATCCAACAAGAAAACAAAGGAGAACAGAAGCAACCAGGTACATAAACTCTTTCTATGGTTATTGTTATATGTCATTAATTGGGACATAAAGTGGTTGAATGCAAAAAGTATGTAAAGAAAAACATAAACTAATAAAGAAAGCACACATCATTTTTTCCTTTGCTCAACCATATAAGGTGTTATTTATTTACAAATTCTAGACACAAAGCCAAATATTATAAGTTGTGCTATATCTTAAAGAACTCTAGACCAAAGATGGACACTACAAGAAATCCAACCAGTGAGACAAACTAACATGTAGACACAAGAATAAAACCTACTAATGTGTGGAAGAGAAAGAATAAAGAGAAACAAGTGACCTAGGTTGGTCTTAGGGGGAGTTACTGAAGAGAAAAAAGAAAAATTTGTTAGTGTTAGACTAGTAGCAGCAGCGGAGGAGAGAAGCTCCGTTATTGAAAACAAAGCTTTCAATTTGTTGGTTTGAAATACATCTATACTAAGAAAAATATATTGAATAAATTATTGGATAATAAAGGATGATTTAGTGGATGGTATTTTCACTATACTATACCCACCTTGGAGGAAAAGAAAAAGAAAATGACCTCACTTCAAATTTATCTCGAATGTCTTGGAAAGAATTTGGGATCAATGATGCATCCTCAACCAATTTAGAAATATCTCAAAATGATTCAAAGAAAGATAATTTTGCAATTTGTTGGGCCAACTTAATTAAAGGATCTGAAAGTTTTGTATAGTAGCTCCATCAAAATTTTAATAATGGTGAAGATTTTTGTGAGGGAAAAGAGGTTTGTATTCATAATGAATCTGTAAAACATGATGAAGTTTAAGGAACACCTCTCCTAATTGCAATGAAATCATCACAATTCTTTCGAAATAACCATATTAGAAAAGTGTTTGTTGCAATAGACGAAAGAGGCAGGTGTTGTGCTTAACGATATTTTTAATCAGGGGTCAATTTTATTCAATCCAAAAATTAATCATTGTATTGGAAAGAATAAAGTTACAGAAGGGAATGTGTCACCTCTTTGAGAACTTGAAATAGTAAGAGATATGTCAAGCAATCTGAAGAAAATATGAAAGATAACAAGATTTTTTTTTTTTAAGAAGGCTTTTGTAAAATCTTCGGATAAGAAGTCTAAGACAACTTGTTTTTTTGCTTTTGCAACAACCTTGGCCTCTACCCACTTCGTCACATAATCCGTGCAGACTGGAATGTGGGCTTTCTAATGTCAAGGTAGATTTAATGGCCCAACCAAAATCAATAGGCCAATTCTCAAAAGGCTCAAGAACTAGTTGAGGTTGTAACAACTTCCCATGTGACCAACGAGGTTGTCCCATCCACTGGAAGCTATCACAGCCCCGAACATATTTCCTTGCATCATGAAAAATAGAGGGCCAATAGTACCCCATCTGTAACATCTTACGACATGTCTTCTTATCTGCAAAATTCCCTCCACAGGGGCCATCATGAGTAGCTTTCAGGACATCATAGATGTCATCTTTACCTATGCAATGCCGATTTTTTGATCAGGTTATGTATAAAAGTGGTATCCCTCTATCCACTAATAGAGGGCATTATGATGGATAACCTTTAATTGCTCTATGTATGACAAGTGTTGAGGTACTTTTCTTGTAGCAATATAGTTAGCAATATCTGCATAACAGGAAGTGTGAGTATAAATTTTAAAGAGATGTTCATCTGTAAAAATATACTCTATAGATGCACCTTCATCACTAGTATCTAGCATAGATAGAAAATTTGCAACGGCATTATCTTTCCTTGGCCTACCTGCAATGGTAATATCAAATTCTTGAATTAATAATAGCCATCTCTTAATATAACCAAGAGTTATCAGTTTATTCATTAGATACCTGATGGTTGTATGATCAATGTGCATGAAAGTGAGATACCCTATAATGCAATGTCAAAACTTATTAATAGCATAAATAACAACTAAAACTCTTTTTCAGTTACCCTATAGTTTAGTTCAATAGGAATCTGATTCTTGCTGACGTAGTAGATCACGTATGGTTTCTTGTCCTCTTGTTCCCCAAGGCTGCCCCTACTGTACTGTGAGAATCATCTGTAGAGATATGAAATGGGATCTTCTAGTCATGAGCATGTAATATCAGAGCTTTTCAATCTAGTTCTTTGATTTCCATTAAGGTTGTTTCACATTCATATCTCCACACAAACTATGCATCCTTAGGTAACAATTGAAAAAGTGGGAATGCCATCTTAGATTTTGTTCTATAAAACATCTATAATAGCTAGCATAATCGATTAAAATATGCACCTCTGTTGGTGTCTTAGGTGTAGGAAAAGCTAATATTACCTCTACCTTGGCAATATCAACCCGAATTCCTGCAGTGGAAAGAAGGTGTCCCAACACTATTCCTTCTTTCATGATCATATGGCATTTCATTGTATTAATAGAAACATGTGTTTTATTACATATTTTAAGTACTTTCTCTAATTTTTCTAGATCTTTTTAAAAATAATCCCCATATTGGGTGAAGTCACCATGCAAATTTCAACACTATCATTGACTAGATTAGAAAAAATCTATAATATTGGTCGTTGAGTCACAGGTGCATTACAAACACCTAATGGGAGGAATCTGTATGAAAAGGTTCCCCAAGGGCATGTGAAGGTATTTTTATCTTGATACTTATGAGCTATTTTTATCTAGTTGAACTCACTAAATTCGTCCAAAAAGGAGAAGAACCTCTTTTCGGCTAATGTATGAAGGACATGGTCAATAAAGGGCAAGGAAAAATGATATTTTTTTTATTTTTTAATTAATTCCCTGTAATTAACACAAATTGGCCACTTTCCATTCTTCTTCAGCACAATGACTAGTGGGGATACACATTGACTGTTTGAGATTTAGTAAATAAATCCCAAATCTAATAGCTTTTGTAGTTCATCCTTGACAATGTTCTTTAAAGCATGATCCATTCTTCTCTATGGTTTCCTAATAGGTCGATATTCTTCTTTAATGTATATGTGATGAGTCCATAAGTCAGTAGGGATTCCTTTCATATCTATATATTCCCAAGCAAAGGATTCTTTTTGTTCCCGAAGTACTTTCAGTCATCATTCAAACTGGGAAGGTGAAAGGTCAAGATTCACGTTCAGTGTTCTCCCTGGGTTTATTTCTAGATGAACATTGTTATGAGGTACAATTATGGGAATGTTTTCAACTTCAGTCTCTGGGTTAATGGCTTCCTGAACATCGCAACTTGTAAAAAATTCTAATAGCTGGCAGGTTGAATCAAAAACAGAGTTGGAGCTGCCAATAAAGGTACTAATGACATCATCCTCCATTTCATCATTAAACAGAGGGCCTCAACAATGGTAAGAATTTGTCTAATTTCTTCATTTTCTAGTTCAGGCCCTTTCATAGATAGATATTTTTGTACTAAGGTAAATCATATTTTATCTAGTGAACTCGATTCTGCAGGGGGATAAAGGATAAGATTCTTTGTAACGTCTCCATTGGATATTACCATATTTCCTTACGGACACCCAATGTAAGCATTTTCGGTCATAAGCCATGGTCTTCCAAAACTCAAAGGCTTCCCACCGGCTCAAGATTGTGTACGTAATACCAAAAGATCAACATGGTATTGCCATGAGTCTACTTAAATGGTTATATCTTCAAACTTCCCTATCGGCCTTATAGTAGACCAATCTGCTAATTCTGGGATGGTGGTAGTTTGTTAAGGCTTTGTAGGCCCAAGGTAATCACAATTTCAGAAGTTATGACATTAATTTCTACCCCCAAGTCTACTAGCACATTTGCAATATCAACCCCATTAATCTATACTGTAAGAATTGGGTTCCCTGGATCACCATATTTAACAGGTGTAGGCTTCCCCAAAATTATGTCTGATACTTTTCCATAACATGAATAATGAGTTCCAAGTTTCTTAGATCAATATTCTTTGATTGTTTTTGCATAAATTGGTATGTCCCTGATAGCTTGAAGTAACAGGATTTTAACAAATAAATTTTGCAATACCCTAAAAAGTCAAATTCAGGACAAGGACTTTGTTTTCTCAAGGATAGTCTCCTAGGATAAGATGGAACAGTCTATCGTCCTCTATTAACAATTTTTTGAGAAAGGGGTTGTTGTTCAATAGGAGTTTTCATTGATTCATCCCCAGTTGTTCTAGCAAAATTCCTAGGTTCTGGTTCTGAGACTTCATCGCCAATATGTTCAACAATTATTAGTGAATTTTGTGTATTTACCACACAAGGATCCATTAACCTCCTATGTTCTCATCCCTTCCTCCATGGAAACTAAGATAAGTTGGAAGGCCATTCAATACCCTCATTGCTGAAAAACCCTCCTCCATCTTCCTATAAATTGAGCACTCATCTAAGTGTTCAAGGGGCTAGACTATGCTGAATTGTAAGGAGATATCGCTGCTATGAGAATTGACTTTGAAGCAAGTATTGTAATGCTACAAGTTTGTCATGCTTTTTAGTGATGTGGATGGGTTCCACGCTGGAGGAATGACTTTGAATCAGACACAATGGTTGTAATTCCTTCTTCTATTCAATAAAGTATTTGAACCTTTCTCCATATGCTGATCTTGATATATGATTATTATATGTGTGAATGTATCTGATTCCATTTACTTGTAATCAATAGATCTTTTGCTTTGATTGGTTCTTTGTCTTCTATTGATGTTTACAGATACTTCTCAAGTGTGTTAAGTACGAGAAGGAGTGAGAGGACCGATACAAAGGAGACAAGAGGAAAGGAAAAGTACAATTAGGTCCTCTCATTCTCTTTGTCTTATCTATTGTTTACAAAAAAATATTAAAGTTCCTTAAATTGTTGTTCTAGATATGGCTACTTATCTAGGAAATTAGTATTTATCCATAGATACCATATTCTCCAAAATAAACTGGCGACTCCAGTGGGGAATGATCATTGTTCCAAGTAGCTTATCCACATCCTAGTACACTCTAGCAGAGCTTACTTCCTTTCATTGATTGTATCTCAGCCTTGTTGAAGCGTTATGTGGTAAAAAATTGAGGTTAGATGACTCTTGAGTGGCCTCTTAGGAATCAGCGCAGGCTCGGTCAGGGGATAGTGCTCTACAGAGCACCCTTGAGTGAGAAACATTGCTTTGCAGCATATTTAGGCCCTGTTTAACCTGTGATGATCCACCTTAGGGAAAAGTTTCTCCTTTGGATTGGTTTTTTCTCCAAATTTCCTTCTATTTATGCTTGTTGAATGATTAATGATTGTGGTATCTCTAAAATCAACTTGTATTACCTCTTTCCAACCCTACTTTGGCCTAATTGATTAATCTTTCTTAAATTATTTCTTTATCATTATCATTTCATCATCAAAGTTAGATTATAGTTGATTAATGTTTGTTCGAAAAAAAGTGTCATAAAAGTCTTCTTTTCCTTCGAAACAGAACTGTCGTGAAGTCTTCGTTCTTGTTAAAGGTTGATTGATTTTATGTGCATTAGTTTCCTTTTTTGTTCATCATAACATTAAAGGGATCGAAAAGAAAAATTTTCATCGTTCATATTGTAGTTTGTGAATTCTTGAAAGGAATAGCTAGGGAAATTGCATTAGATGTACTCTTTTCTTTTCATCAAATATATAATTGATCTATCCATACTAGCTAAGGTTTTCATTGTTCAATTGAATGGAAAGAATGCTTATCATATTAGTTACATTTTAGGAATTGCAAACGTAAATCATGTGGTGAACCTTGAAAGGCAAATTTTAAAGAATATCAACTTAAAATTTATCTGAATTTACCAAATGGAGCATTGTCTCTTAATGAAGAATATTTAGAGGTCTAGGCTAGAGACATGTTCCGACGTCGTAAAACATAGCAGCTGTCACTAACTTGTCTGCAATACATCCCGAGTGTGATACCTCATTCCATGTATGTGAGTATATTGTAGCTCGTCCACATACCTTTAGGTATAAAAGGTGGTGTTACGGTACATAATTATATGGGAATGCTCTCACTGTGCTTTTTTGCATTAGACAATGCTAATACAGATTTGGCCTGCATGTACTTCTGAGTATATATGGGAGGACAACACTAGGTTTTTATCCATCCTTAGGTAACCGAGTTTGCCACCTTGTACACTATGATACATCGAATGCAGCATTCACAGGGATTTCCTGCAAGTACTTCTTGGTTCACCAGGAGGTATTGTGCAGTTCACAGTTGCTTGGTAAACCTTTTGCCTAGATTATCCCTCTTTTGTTTTGTTATGTTACTTTGATTAATATAAAATTATTTGATTGCAGATAACACCCTCCATGCTCACTCGTTAGTTGATATTAGGTTGAAACATATGGTGACAAATCTAGAGTTCATCGATCAAGGAATTCCTTTTGATGGTAATCCTAGTCCTATTCCTTCTTTTGGAAATATTGGTGCTCCATATATGGCTACATTTTCCCTTCCAGGATTTACCATTGCCTTGCTAGTATGGTTGTTTTCAACCTCCTTGGTTGAAAATGTCGTGATTTCTCCGCAATCGAGTACACCTCCAACTGGACAAAATCAACCTCCAGATGATCCTAAAGTTGACCCTTTTCCTTCTTCCTCGGTTGTTTCTTCCTCCCCTTCTTCCTCTTCGCCTAGTGAAACTATTGGTACTAGTGACAAGGTGGCTAAGAAGAAGAAGAAGAAGAAGAAGAAGAAACAAATTCAACAGAGGGGCAACCAAGCAACCATTGCTTTGAATGCAACATCTGATGAGAAACCATCCGTTAAGCCTCACAAAGTTCAATATCCATGCAAGATTTGTGCCAGAGACCATCTTCTTCGAAATTGTCCTGATATTCCTCATATCTTAGAAGAATGGTCTTCTTTTTCACATAATTATGTCCCATCAACTTATGTAGATCATGTTGGTGACACACCATCAACTAGTGGTAGTAAAGTTCATGGAAAGAAGGGAAAATTTAAGTTTCTGTGTAGGTTATGTGAAGGGAATCACCCCATTCACATTTGTGCCTATCTAGACGAAGCCAAAAAAGTGTCAAATAATTGTCTTTCTTCACCGCAATGACTTCCATCTAGTTACAGGAGACTCTCTCTTAGTCCTTCATTAGTTGATGAATTGACTAACCCAAATCAACCGTTGGTCAAACCCACTCTCTCTGAATGTGAAGCCAATGAGTGTATATCTCACCCATCACAGATCAAGGAAACAGTTGACCCAATTTCACCTTTAGTTAATCGTACCATTCCTGAAGAGAGTGAGTATGATACCACTCAGGTCCTTTTCATTTCTTTAGATTCCAATGAGCTTGGAGGAAGCACACCTATTCCATCAAGACAGGAGGAAAATCCTCATGTTCTCATAACTCAAGGGGATAATTCTCTCGTTCTTACGATACCCCCTCCAAGTAGTCTAGTCACTTCCTTTGACTCGAGTTGACTAGCATGATTCTGTATTCCTTCTTATGTTCCTTTCTAGATCATAGTACAGGTTTCTAATATGATTGTATCTGGCACTATTATAGATGAGGGTGCATCTTAGAGTATCCTTTCCTCAACTGCTTGGAAAGCGCTCGGTTCACCACAACTTATGCCTATTACTGAGAATTTGTTGGCTTTTAATAGAGGAACCAGTCAACCATTAGGGATCCTCCCTCAGTTTCCTATTACTATCGTAGAGAAAATTGTTTATCTCAATGTGAACATAGTCCCAGGCCCTTTAGATTACAATTTATTTCTATGGCACGATTATGTTTATAACATGGAAGCTATTGTTTTAACGCTCTTTAAAGTAATGTGTTTCTCGCATGAAGGTAGAATTGTCACCATTGACCAGCTTTCATTTGCCGGTCCAAATATGGCTTCCAGTCAACCATCTTCCCTAAATGTTATTTTTGTACCAATGTTATCATCCCTGCCACAGGTTAATTTTGTGGCAACTGGTTCCATGGCTACCTCAACTGACGATCAATTCAATGATGTTGTACATTGTGTACTGGGGGCATTGGAACCAGATCTCTCTAATGGATTCCTTGCTACGAATCCCTTCCAGAGCTTTGTTCTCCCATCTGATGAGAACCTCTTAGAAGTCATGACAGCTTATGAGTCATGAAAAAGGAATATGAGGATAGTTCTTTTACTGTGTCAAAATCATTAAAAAATGAAACAAGTCACATGAAGATAGTTCTTTATAGTGTCAAACTCATTAAAAAATGAAACAACACCCATGAGGATAGTTCCTTGTCTTGTGTCAACCTCGTTAAAAAATGAAACCAAGGATATGAGGATAGTTCCTTGTCTTGTGTCAACCTCGTTAAAAAATGAAACTAATCTCAATGTGAACATAGTCCCAGGCCCTTTAGATTACAATTTATTTCTAGGGCACGATTATGTTTATAACATGGGAGCTATTGTTTCAACGCTCTTTAAAGTAATGTGTTTCTCACATGAAGGTAGAATTGTCACCATTGACCAGCTTTCATTTGCCAGTCCAAATATGGCTTCCAGTCAACCATCTTCCCTAAATGTTATTTTTGTACCAATGTTATCATCCCTGCCACAGGTTAATTCTGTGGCAACTGGTTCCATGGCTACCTCAACTGACGATCAATTCAATGATGTTGTACATTGTGTACTGGGGGCATTGGAACCAGATCTCCCTAATGGATTCCTTGCTACGAATCCCTTCCAGAGCTTTGTTCTCCCATCTGATGAGAACCTCTTAGAAGTCATGACAGCTTATGAGTCATGAAAAAGGAATACGAGGATAGTTCTTTTACTGTGTCAAACTCATTAAAAAATGAAACAAGTCACATGAAGATAGTTCTTTTACAGTGTCAACCTCATTAAAAAATGAAACAACACCCATGAGGATAGTTCCTTGTCTTGTGTCAACCTCGTTAAAAAATGAAACCAAGGATATGAGGATAGTTCCTTGTCTTGTTTCAACCTCGTTAAAAAATGAAACTAAGGATATGAGAATAGTTCCTTTTCTTGTGTTAACCTCATTAAAAAATGAAATAAGGGATATGAGGATAGTTCTTTTAATGTGTCAACGTCATTAAAAAATGAAACAGCTCCCATGAGGATAGTTCCTTGTCTTGTGTCAACCTCATTAAAAATTGAAACCAAGGATATGAGGATAGTTCCTTGTCTTGTGTCAACCTTATTAAAAAATGAAACAAAGGGTATGAGAATAGTTCCTTGTCTTGTGTCAATATCGTTAAAAAATGAAACAAGGAGTATGAGCATAGTTCCTTGTCTTGTGTCAAGCTCGCTAAAACATGAAACAAAGAATCTAAGAAAATTTCCTTGTCTTGTGCCAAACTCATTAAATAATGAAACAAATTCCCCTAGAGCAAAGTTCTAATTCGAGTCTTTGATTAGATCTCGTAAAATCCTAGTTGAGTCTTTCACTTGATGTCATAAACGAACCTTCATTCCATCCACCTGATAGCCACGAGTAGTCTACTTAGGTGAATGTAATGAAGCTTTGGGGGCATGCACCTAGTGCTAAAGTTAAGTTTCTTGGTAGGTTATGTGAAGGGAATCACCCCATTCACCTTCGTCCCTATCTGGACGAAGCCAAAAAGGTGTTGGATAATCGTCCTGCTTCAATGCAGGACTTCCATCTGGTTACAGTAGACTCTCACTTTCATCATGTTGGGGGCATGTAAACCAATCTCAAGCATAGTTCTTTGTTTCAAGCTTGTGTAAAAGTGAAACTAAATTCAAGCATAGTTCTTTGTTTTAAGCATGTTTAAAAATGAAATTGAAACCAAACATAGTTTTTCGTTTCAAGCTTGTGTAACATGAAACTAAATCCAAGCATAGTTCCCTATGGTTCAAGATTGTCTAAGAATGAACCCATTTCCATTTTAACCCTCTTGATTGCTAGTCTATCAGCCTCTTCTGCCAGATGAGCCTTGGTTTCCCTCCTTCCATCGTCACTATCTACATGGCCAATCATACACCTTCGATTGGTTTTTTTACCATTTTTGAGGAACATTTGCAATGACTGGTCTTATTAGCCAGCCTCTTCACATAAATCAACATGTTTTGAGAAGTTCCAACATCATCAGAACCAGTTGCTATCCTAGACACCACTCGTTCCTCAAAATGGAGTCCTCTTTAAGCTCTTTTCAGACTCTCTAAATATGAAAATATTGTCGAGCGCTTGTCCTTTTTAGCTTGTTAACGGATTGGAAATGACATCTACTCAATATAAGTTTAACCCTTTTCAGGCTGAGATAGATTATTTATGAAAAAGGAATATGTTGATCGAACACGATCAATATGATATATCTCGTATTGTTTTACACTTTTTCAGACTTGAAAGACAAATCTATGAAAAAGAACTTGTGCAGTTTTCTTTTTTTTCCCTTTTCAAACTCTCTAAACATGAAAAAGACTGAGCTATCTTTGTTGTTGAACTCCTTAAAACATCAAATAGCAACAAACTTGTCCATCTAGACAAGACTAAGTTTCACCTTCGCTAGACTCATTAAAACATCACATAGTGATGGATTCACCCAAAGGGTGGAAGTATACAACAAGCATATGTTATCCTCCTCAAGCTTGATAAAAAATAAAGAGGTACTGGTGAGCAATGACTAGAGAAAATGGGAAAAAAGGGTAAACCGCTTTATGTTAGCAAGTTGCTCTTGAACATGACACTTTCACTTCATCTCCGTGACTATTTGGGTTGGGTTATCTTCTTGATGGTTATCATACCTATGGTCTATCACACCATACATCACTTTTGTTTTAGGTCAATGCTGCCAATTCATTCAAAATATTTGGGTCGGGTTATCTGCTTACTGGTTATCATACCTATGATCTATCACACCATCGATTACTTTGGTTTTGGGTCAATTCTGCCAATTCATTCAATGTTGTCGATATATTCAAGAGAAGTCATCCAGTTAAAATTCATCCTTTGCAATACTCATAAACCTTCATTTTCATGACCTCCATTCTTGAATCTTGCGTCGTTAGTCACATTCTGTCTCCAAAATCATTACACTCGTTTCGTGTCGTTGATGTGGGATACATCAAGGCCCTCCTGCGATGAGTCACTTCTTGTCAACATTAGCACATTATCCTCGAAGTTGACTTAGAAACACCCTTCCAGTACCTTGAGGCTTGCATACATCAATGGAAGGTTTCTTGCTTCCGACAATAGGTTGACATGAATGGCTTTCGACCAAAAGACTTTGTATGGTGTTCGACATCAAAACATCTATTCACACCATGTAGAATCTACTACAATTTGTTGAGGATCATTATCATTATCAGTGATTTCTCTCACGTCTATTAAGGTCTTACATCATTGGCTCGTAATCAGACAATGTCTTCCCATGTTCAACTTCAGATCACATATTCATATGGTTAGACTCATACTTGAGTGAACGATTGAACAAGATAGAAGACCCTAGATCTGTTTTCATCCATCTGGGCTGCGATTTCAGGAAATCTTCCAAATAATCCGTACAATGGCTTTACATTGATGGTCATTCTGATCATGGTTCTCTATCTCTAGATGACTATCTATGTACTTGTAATGAAATTTTATATGTTGAGCATGGGTATGCCTACCCTCAACAATTCATGAGAAAAAATAAAAATATCATGATATTATGTATTGTAATTGATGTAGGTCGCCATCCACTTTGGAACCTCCTCATCACATCATAAAGCATATCACTTGACATTATTATTTTCAACTTCATGCTTTAGGGGGCAGTTGTTACATATCCAATTGGGCGCATCACTCCCATCATTGAGATCATTGTTTCAGGGCTCATCAAACCCTAATTTCAGTTTCTACATGCCCTAAACAAGTCAACCTATTGAATGCCTCCTTCCTCGATAGTTTCACGGCTTGAAGACATCTTGAAAGGAATCATTGAAGGACCAGCGCAGGTAGGCCCATGTAAGGGTACTCTGCAGAGCACTTAGGCCCATGCAAGGGTGCTCTGCAGAGCACTTAGACCCTCTTTGACCTATGCTAGGCGAGATTGAGTGAAATTTTCATAGGTTTTGGGAATAGTCCTTGGTTCTAGATCAATCTATAAGGTTCCCACCTCTTATCCCCTCCTATGAGCTCAAAAATGGATAAGTTGAGGATCCATTAACCTCCTACCTTCTCATCCCTTCCTCCATGGAAACTAGATCTAAGTTTGGAAGGCCATTCAATACCCTCATTGATGACAAAACCTCCTCCATATTCCTATAAATTGAGCACTCATATAATTGTTGAAGGGGCTAGACTATGTTGAACTATAAGGAGATAATGTTGTTATGAGAATTGGCTTTGAAGCAAGTATTGTAATGCTACAAGTTTGTCATGCTTTTGATGTGATGTGGATGGGATCCAAGCTGGAGGAATGACTTTGAATCAGACACAATGGTTGTAATTCCTTCTTCTATTCAATAAAGTATTTCAACCTTTTCCCATATGCTTATCATGATATATGATGCTTATATGTGTGCATGTATCTGATTCCATTTACTTGTAATCAATAGATCTTTTTCTTTGATTGGCTCTTTGTATTTGGTTGATGTTTATAGGTACTTCTCAAGCATGTTGAGTATGGGAAGGAGTGACAGTGCTCGGTTGTGCTATATTCCTTCCAAAACTAGCCCACATAGTTAACCAGGGGGTTGTGACGGGCGGAGTGGGGGTGAAGCCTCTCTTCGTTGCGGTTGGGGGGGGGGGGGGTCACAAGGGGTTTGAGGCATACCCGTAACCTCACTTTATCAGGTTCGGGGCACTATAGCGGGAGCGAGGGGGGGCACATGGGGTTTGAGGCGTACCCGTAACCCCACTTTATGGGGTCCTGGGTAGCGCCCCAGAAAATTTTGGTTTTGGACCCTATGTTAGGTTGGGCAGACCCACCTCTGGTTTTGTGGATGATTTTCACACAAGGTTTTGGACGTGATGGTTTTTTCGGTCCATGGTGTTGGACGCGATGGTTTTTGGTCCATGGTATTGGATGCTTCAACATGCATAAATATGTATTGTAACATTGAAAGGAATATAATGAAAAATCAAGCTGGTAGTCCCGGTTTTGGGATCTAGGGGAAAATCTCTGTATATATGTGTTTTAAGTGTTATGCTCTCACATTGTTTATTTTATGTGTTTTAGAATTCATATGTAGGTAATTTATGTATAGGGTTAAAACCTACATTTGGTATTAGAGCAGTTTTGGCTTCAAGGGGATGCCTTTGTTGCTAAGGGGTTTCACTCGGGCCTATGGTAGACCCTGTTCAGTGGGAGATCTGTGAGATCGGTTCTGGTGGTGAAAGAAGATGGCAAGCAATGGAAAGATAGAGATCGAGAAATTTAATGGTCAAATTTTTGAGTTGTGGAAACTCAAATGGAGGATTTGTTGGTGGATTAAGATCAGTGGATCATGGTAGACCCGGGTACTAAACCAACGGGAGTGTCGGATGAAGAATGGAAGAAGTTGGATCGGAAGGCAAAAAGCACAATACGATTGTGTGTCTCAAATTCAGTATTGTTGAATGTATTAGGGGAAGCTACGGTAAAGGCTTTGTGGGACAAGTTAGGGACTTTGTACCAATCTAAGTCTCTGGTGAATAAACTGTTCCTGTGGAGAAAGCTATATAACATGAGGATGAAAGATGGAGACTTGGTGACATAACATCTAAATGCATTTAATATTGTGGTAAGCTAGTTAGCATCTGTCGGTTTTAAAATTTCATATGAAGATAAGTGCATCAGTTTGTTGTGTTCCCTACTCGATTCGTGGGATAGTCTGGTTATTGCAATAGGTATCAATGCAACTGCCTTGTAGTTTGATGAAATAGTCTCAACATTGCTGACGAAGGAGATGAGACGGAAAAATGTGGAAAGCGAGAATGGTGATGCCTTGTCTGTACGAGGACGGTCCCAAAACAAAAACAAAAATAAGTCATCGAGTGGGAGACCTAAATCTCTAGAAATACCTGTAAAGGTGGTGTGCTGGAAATGCAGAAAGGAAGACCACTTCAAAAAGGACTGTAAATCTAAAGCTCCTAAAAAAGGAAAGGGATCTGATAAGGATACTTCTGCAGAGGTGAAAACTACCTCAGATGAAGGTGGGTATGTGTACTTGGCTTCTTTAATTACACATGTAGATCATGAGGCATGGTTGATTGACTCATGTGCATCCTTTCACTTCACTCCCCATAGGGAGTGGTTCTGCGAGTATGAGAAATATGACAGTGGTGATGTCTTCTTTGGGGATGAAAGGAAGGCTAGAATCATTGGTCGCAGAAAACTAAAGTTGAAGTTGCAAGGTGGAAGGGTTAGAACGCTTCCAAGTGTTCTACATATTCCTACATTAGCCAAAAATCTGATTTATGTAAGCAAGCTGGATGATGCATGTGTAAAATAAGTGTTTGAGAAGGATACATGCAAAATGGTTCAAGGAGCACTGGTATTGATGTGGGGAGCTTGGATTGGAACTCTATACAAGCTACAAGCTAGCACTGTTGTTGATGGGTGCAAGAGTTTTGTGGTTCTTGAAAGTGGAGCAGAAAAGCTAGTGGTCTCTGGAGAAAATACCATGTTGTGGCATCAAAGGCTTGGACATATTAGAGAGAAGGACCTTCGAATACTTCATGGTAAAGGTATGGTAGAAGGTATGAGTAATAGCTCTCTGGATTTTGATTTCTGTGAAAATTGTGTATATGGGAACTAGAATCGGGTGAGTTTCCCCTCTGGTGGTAAGAGGATGAAACAAATTTTAGACCTTGTCCACAGTGACGTTTTTGGACCTGTGAAGGTTCCATCACTGGGTAAGTTTGTGTACTATGTATCATGTATATATGAATTCTCAAGGAATACAACGATATATTTCCTTAAGAAGAAATCTGAAGTCTTTGACAGGTTTAAAGAATTTAAGCTCTAGTGGAAAACCAGACAGAGAAGAAGATAAAGGTGTTGAGGACAGATAATGGTGGAGAGTTTTGCAGTAAGGAATTTGAAGAATTCTTCAAGTGTGGTATAGCATGGTAGAAGACTACTCCATACACACCTCAACAAAATGGAGTTACAGAAAGAATGAAGAAGATGTTGATGGAAAGGGCAAGAAGCATGCTTAGTGGTGTCAGGCTAGGGCAAGAATTTTGGGCAGAGACGGTGCATACTGCATGTTACCTGGTCAACAGGTCACCTTCATTAGAGTTGGAGGATAAGACTCCACAAGAGGTATGGATTGGTAAGAAACCCTCTCTTTCACATCTAAGGGTATTTGGATGTGATGTATATGCAAATGTTCCAAAGGAGAAATGAACCAAGTTGGATAGTAAATCTGAAAAGTGCATCTTTATTGGGTATAAGGATGGTTTAGAAGGTTATAAGCTTTGGAACCCAGTAATAAGGAAGGTTGTGTACAGTTGATATGTGGTGTTCAGAGAGGTGAAAGATTTTATTAAACATGAATTCCAACCAAAGGAACCTGAGAAGATAGAGTTTGAGCTAAAGGAGGAAGAAACAGACTCTACAGTAGAGGAGGAATCAGAAGATGAAGAGCCATAAACTCCAACTATGAGAAGATTAGTTCGAGAAAGAAGGCAGCCTGAAAGGTATAGTCCATCTACTTTCTGTTCAAATTTTTCTTTTTCTGTTACTGATGATGATCAAAGAACTATGAAGGAAGGAGTAGATTTAGAGGATGGAAAACTCTGGAAAGAGGCCATCATTGATGAAATGGCATCTTTGCACAAAAATGAGGCTTGGGATCTAGCAGAGTTGTCGGCTGGAAGGAAACCCATTGGCAGCAAATGGGTGTTCAAAAAGAAGACAAATGCAAAAGGAAAAGCGGAGAAATACAAAGCTCGGTTGGTAGCAAAATGTTATTCCCAAGTGCCAGGAATTGATTTTGGTAATATTTTGTCTCATGTTGCCAAGGTAACTTCTATTAGATTAATTTTATCTATTGTTGTTGCTTTTGATTTTGAATTAGAATAGATGGATCTGAAGACAACATTTCTTCATGAGGATTTGGAAGAGGAAATCTGCATGAGGCAAGCTGAAGGCTTTGGAGTGAAGGGTAAGAAAGAACCGGCATGCAAGTTAAATAAGTCTCTGTATGGGTTAAAACAGTCACCAAGGATGTGGTATCAGAAATTTGATACATTTATACCTAGACTTGGCTTCACCAGAAGCAAAGCAGATCATTGTGTATATTTTAAATTAATTTGTGATCGTGTTATTTATCTGGTCTTGTATGTGGATGGTATGTTGCTGGTTGGAAACGATAAAGAAATTATCCTGTATTTGAAGACCCAATTGTCCTCCAAATTTGACAAGAACGATCTTGGTTCTGCAAACTATATTTTGGGAATGGAAATTAAAAGAGATCAAGGAAAGAGGAAGCTCTACTTAAAATAGAGGAAGTATGTCGAGACAATATTGTATAGGTTTAATATGCAGGATAGTAAATTGGTGAAGGTTCCTATTCCTGTAGGTGTGAGGTTATTTGTTGAAAAGTGTCACAGGTCACAAGGAGAGGAAGAGGACATGTCCCGTGTTCCATATGCAAGTGTAGTCAGTAGCCTGATGTATGCAATGGTCTCTACTAGACCAAACATTGCACATGAAATGGGAGTATTTAGAAGGTTTATGTCAAAACCAGGGAACAAGCATTGGACAGCAATGAAGCGGGTTTTCAGGTATTTGCGTGGCACTAGTGATTATGGTTTGTGCTATCAAGGAAGACCAAGATTGGACAGAGTGTTGGATATTCATGGCTTTGTTGATGCAGACTGGGCTGGAGATCTAGATTAGAGAAGATCTACAAGGGGGTATGTGTTTAACCTATTTGAGGGTGCAGTCAGTTGGATGAGTAAGAAGCAATCTGTAGTGGCACTATCAACTATAGAGAGAGAATACATGGTGGCCACTCATGCAAGAAAGCAAGCAATTTGGTTGCAGAGATTGTGTTCAAGTAGGGGGTTAGTATAGGAAGCTATAAGGATAGACGGTGATAGCCAAAGTGTAATTTTCTTGGCAAAAAACCCTACATATCATTCAAGGACAAAGCACATTGATGCTCAGTATCACTTTGTGAGGGATATGATAGAAGACAAAAAGGTGTTGCTAGTAAAGGTGGACATTTTGAAGAATAATGTAGATGCATTGAAAAAATCTGTGAGCTCTGAGAAGTTCTCTTGGTGTATAGATACAATGGGCATTTTAGGGTTGGAAAAATGACTAAGCTCTCTTGTGCCCCGCTGTGGAAAGAAACCAATGAGTGGGGGAATGTTGGGTTGTGTTATATTCTTTCCATGACTAGCCCACGTAGTTAACCAGGGGGTTAGGGGGGTTCGGAGCCCGCCTTCGTTGCACTGATTGTGTAGCTGGGGGGTCACAGGGGGTTTGTGGCATACCTATAACCCCACTTTATGGGGTCAGGGGTAGTGGCCCAGAAAATCTTGATTTTGGACCCTATGTTAGCTTGGGTGGACCCACCTATGGTTTTGTGCACGATTTTTTCACAAGGTTTTGGACGTGATGGTTTTTTTAGTCCATGGTATTGGACGCGATGATTTTTTTATTCCATGGTATTGGGCGCGATGGCTTTCGGTCCATGGTATTATAATGAAAAATCAAGCTGGTAGTCCCAATTTTCGGATCCAGGGGAAAATCTCTGTGTATATGTGTTTTATGTGTTATGCTCTCGCATTGTTTATTTTTTGTGTTTTAGAATACGTATGCAGGTAATTTCTGTATAGAGTTAAAACCTACAAACAGGGCCGATACAAAGGAGACAAGAGGAGATCGATAATACAAGTAGCTCCTCTCATTCTCTTTGTATTATCTATTGTTTATAGAGAAAGGTTAAAGCGCTTTAAACTATTGTTCTGGATATGGCTACTAATCTAGGGAATTAGTATTTATCCATAGATACCAAATTCTCTAAAAAAAAGTGTTCCACAGATTCCTCCATCTTCTCATCCTCTTTCTGGATAATCTTAATTATTTCTTCCTTAACATCTCGGGATTTGCAGTAGTCTTGATATTTTTCGAGGAAAATCTTCTTCATATCAACTCATGTAGTAATATATCTTACCCCTAAACTCATGAACCATCTCAAACCTGTTCCCTTCAAAGTGGCGGGGAATATCTTCAATTTTTGGGCATCATAAATATAGTCATAAACCCAACAAACAACATCAAATTCAAACAGGAATGTGTCTAGATCTTCTGAAGAAAGACCATGGAAGTTAGGTAATTTTGTCAAAGGAATACACTTCATTGGCACATGACCCCTGATATATCCAATTAGGAACTCAATTGAAGAAATTGTAGGAGCCATGAATATCTTCCAATATTCACTTGGAATCTCAATAGGTTGTGGTTGTTCTATAATGTGTGGTTGAGTTTGTTTGACAAAGGTTCCCTGATCAAGTGGTCTAAAGAATTCCTCAAGTCTTCTTCTTTTAAATTTACAATGTTCAGTTCCACTAATCCTTTGCTTGCTACTACCCTCCAGATCTCGTATGAGATCTCACCCTAACAGCAAGTCGCAATCATGCTCCTGACTTAGATTTTGAAATGATTTCTTCGATGTAGGTAATTCTACCTAGATTTCTTCTTCCTCTTTTTGGGGGTCTTCCTCTGCCCCTTTTATTCATATATATGTTCATGCAATCCTAAAATAAAAGGAAAATATTCAAATAAATCAAAATCTTAGGACCTGAAGCAGGGTGAAAACTTCCCTCCCCGAGATGAGAGAGTGGTCGCTAAAAAGACTGGAAAACAAGGAAAATAAAACAACCACAAAATCTAAGCTCAAGACCTGAAATAGGGTGGAAAAACTTCCCTTCCCACGAGGAGAGAGAGGTTCCTATGAAAGAAACAAAAAATTTTAATGCTCAAGACCTGGAACAGGGTGAAAAAACTTCCCTCCTTGGGATGAGAGAGTGGTCGTATGGTTAACACTGGTCATACTTTTGTGCCTTCGATAGCCTCCCAGACAACGACATCAAAATGTTGTTGCTTAGATATGAAGCATACAATTCGTGCAATTCCACATTAATTGTCAACCCAGTGCTTTACTATTTATTTGAAGGCTATAATGCAAGGTATATACGGGCCACAATTTCCCTACCTAGCATTAAACATTCAATCATAAACATAACATTGTGAAATAGCAAGTAATAATGATAACATCAATCAGGGTAAAAACAAGTTAAGACTCACAACAACACACTGATAAATCATTGCACGACAAGAAAATTACACAACAGAAATAAACCTGTGAACATAGCTAATACAACAGAGCTTGGTTGGGAGTGTGGGCCCAACTCCCTGATTAGGGCTACATCAAGATCAAGAACTATGAATGCTCAAAAGATAAAAAAAATCATTAATCAAAATAACATTACAGAGGTTCGTTGTTATAACTCAGAATTCTCGTGTATATCTTAGCAATGGATTTCCCAACACTGTAACACTACTTATACATTTCATTTAACAACTGACAATTCCTACGATTATGGTAGTTGTCTACCTAGAAATACATAGTGATTCTTAAGATGCAACAGAATATAAATATAGCACTTGTGGTGGTCGATAAGTTGAACTACGCTTCATCAATTAATAATTCACAAAGACGTGACAATAGGTATACCTTTGTTGTTTAGAATAAAAATCGACCAACAAGGACATGAAGTGAGTAGAAGTAGGGATAAAAAGGTGGGCAAAATGTAGGAAAATTTAGCAACCAACAAAAATCAATCAAACAAAGAGTGGTTTTCATTCGTTGTGTATGATAAAAAGTTCTATGCAAACCTAATCGTCCTTCATACTCTCAAAGTAATTGGAGCTTGTGAAGATAGCTTATGAGGGGTATTGGGGAAACATCCCGAAAGAAAAGGCAATGCTTTCCAACATTTGAAGAATCGACCAAGGTAATCGATGAGGTTTTAGTACTTCTCACACCTCCACCTATAAGGATGGATGCCCTAGATTTTGGCCACTAAAGTACCTTCATCCCACGTACGCATTCGATTCTTTAACTTATTTGTAGTTAGTTACTGGTATTGACCACTAGATGGGTTAGGTAGCCCAAAAGAGTACCTCATGCACTAGAACTAATCTGAATCCCCTCTAAATTAGGTCTCTTCCATGCTTCGGTATTATTTTCCATGGGATCATTGAGCGGTTTTGAGCTCCCTAAAAAGTAAACTGCTATGTCTCAAAGATGTAACATGACCATGGTGACTTATGAGTGCCTTACCCCAATGGTCCTAACCTGAACTATAAATTCTTTGGTGGCCCTTGTGGGGAATTTGGTTGGTTCAAGTTATGTTTTCTTTTAAGGGTCTACTTTTCTTTAGCGTGTGAGATGTAAGATAAAATAAACTAAGTATCAAAATCTCTGGAATGTCGATGCCTTATAATATGAAGCTTTTAGAATCTTAGTGCGTGAACTGTAATTATGTGAAAGTGATCAAGTGAGCATGTAAAGTGTGAGAAGATGTCGATCTTTAGTGATCCATTTCAATATACTCCTACGACACTAGATTTCAATTGTTCCTTGCATGAAAAAGAAAGCATATATGGATAATGGGATGCTTACTCTTTTTCCTATTACACTATGTGAATTTCAAAATAGGGAGATGGAATAATGGATTGTAGATTTCTATGGTGTGGTTTTTTAGAATCTGAATTCGAATATTCCACAGTTTTCATTTTTGCTTTGTCGACGTTTCGAGTCTAGACCAAGACTCATCATCACGACTTGATTTTACAAAGAAGAGAGACAGTGGTGATAAATATGTTTTATGGTTGTGTGAGATGAAAATTATGCTAGCCAACTAACCCTAGATTTTTGCTATTTAATATATTATTATAATTTTTCTATTAATTATAAGGTGCTTTTATAGTTAATTGTAATTTGTAATTAATTATGATTTATAATTAATTATTTGTAATTTATAATTAATTGTAATTTGTAATTAATTGTAATCTATGAATAATTGCTATTATAAAGTTCTTTTATAATTTAAGTTCTTTCTAATTAATTGTAATTTATAATTAATTGTAATCTATGAATAATTGCTATTATAAAGTTCTTTTATAATTTAAGTTCTTTCTAATTAATTGTAATTTATAATTGTTTGTGATTAATAATTAATTATTTGTAGTTTTTAATTTACTGTAATTTATAATTAATTGCAAAATTTTAATTATTAATTAATTATAATTTACTTTAATAAATTTATTATTATTTTGGATATATTAACAAACAATAAAGTGTCAATTAATAAATTATGTAATTATAATTTATAATTTATTAATTTATATTAATTTATTGAATAAATGAAATGAAAGAATTAATTTATTATTTATTGGTATTTAAATTTATTGTAATTATATTTATGAAATTATAATTGATTGAAAATTTTAATTAATTAATTAATTAATTGATTCTCCTGGATGCGGGTGATCAATAAACGGGAAGGTACAGAGGCGGGCTTCCCACTGGGCAAGTCGCAGCCCAGTCCCGGCATCTGTCCGATGCATTTAAGGGCCTGCCACCCCCGTCGTGTTAGCATGAAGGCGGGCAGTAAATTCAACATTAAGCCAGCCGCCCATCGCATTTTCCCTCGCTCGAGTTCAGTTCCTTCGGCATTCGGGATGCAGCTGATCTGCATTGGTTCGCACATGGCCTGGATTGTCGCCGCGCAGTATATTTACTGCGAGCCGATGTTGGTAATTCACTTCCTTCATTCCGTTATGTCTGCTGTTTGGCTCTGGGGATATCGTTGGGGTGGTTTGCCGCTGGTTTTTGGGTTCTGGAGGAGGTCTCAGAGGTTCAGACCTCGGCCCTCGTCCCTGAAGGCCTTGGTCTCGTCCTCTGAGTGGCCTGTTCACACTGTATGTCAATTTCACGCTCCTGAGCTTTTGTTGGGTCGGTTCTGGGTGTTTATGCTTGTTGCACCCTTGTGTGTATCTGATGTTGGGTATCTCCTACTCTTTGTACCCCTGTGTGTTTCCGTTGTTGGGCAAGTCTCCACGTCTTTGAGCCTGAGTTCTTGGTTCCCTGTGTCATCTCTGTGGAGCCAAAGCTCTCTATGTCGTCTTCGCTCCAGTTTCACTGTCCTCTTCATTTCAATATGCCGAGAGAACGGCTTCGTCTTAGCAGCCGCAGAGGCGGGTCTCGGGGAGGCGCCAGAGGCAGAGCCAATCCTCAGCGCTCCTCTCACTCCACGGAATCCTCCTCAGACGGCACTGATTCACGAGGTGCAAGGCGAGGCTGAAGGAGAGGCAGGGGGCGTGCTTGTGCTACTGCCTGCGGAAATGTGACAATGTCGTTCCACCAGAAGTCTCTGAGGAACAAAGACCTCCTTCTCCAATTCTGTGTCAAAGAGCTCAGCCTGTGGAAACCTCGGGTGCGATGGCAGGTCCAAGTGAGCCGGCAAAAGATGATGCGCCTTACACGGATTCAAGCGCGTCAGAGCAATATGGTTGCAGGATTGTGGCAGAGCAGCCCTCCACCTCTATGGATGCCTAAGCCTGTCTCTAGGGCGCTCTAGTGGCGTTTCAATGGAGTTTGTCTGGTATTTCTTGTTCTCTGCCTTCTCAGTGGGGTTTTTTCTGTAAAGATGAAGCCATGCTCAGCTCTATTCAGGTCGCACGCGGTTTGGAAACACGCCTATGTATGCTGTTATAATCTTATCTTTAACACTGTTGGGATAAAGTCTGGGTCTGTTAGTAATGTCTGGGTCTTTTTGTCTGTCACTCAGCTGGTTATGGTTTTTTGGCAGTCTGTTGGTCCTCCAGTTATGGTCTGTGACAAATGTCGGTCCTCTGGTTATCAAGGTCAGGTGTCTAGTTGTGCCAAATCCATCTCCGAATGGTGAATTATGAGGCAAGCCTCGTTGTAATCTTTTTGTTACCTTTTGTATAATAATAGAAGTAGCCTAATTTACAAAAAAAAATTAATTAATTGATTCATTTATTTATTTATTTATTTATTTTTGGATATATTATGAAGTACTTTTAATTGCTTGGATACATTATTATTATTTGTTTTATGTGTATGTGAATTGTTTATGCAATAATTTCTTTGTTTATTTTTATTTTTTATTTATTGTAATATTATAGTAATTTTGTTTATATTTATTTAATTCTTCAAAGCTTTAGTTACTTAGGAGATTAATGAATTATTGATGTTGAGTTTCTTAGGCCTATAAGGTTGTAATAAAGGTTTTATAGGGTTAGGGTAGGAGTCGATTAGATCTAAAGCAGAGCAGGTAAGAGGAAAGGCAGGGTTATTTTAATCCATAGCGTTGAGGAGTGGGGTCCAATTCCTACTAATTTCCAAGCCTCCATCCTTGTTGAGGTTATACGGGCGTTTTATGATCTCAAGAGCTTCTCGGATTTTACGCTTGAAATGGTGATTTTCATTGGCAATGACTTTTGTGTTTTCAAGGCATATGTGGTGGTTTGTCTTACTTACATGTTCTGCCAGGGCTGAGGAATGGGTTCTTTCCCTTCGAATATCAACACTATGTTCTTTAAGCCTGATACTCACTTACCTTTGTGCTTCCCCGATATATTGTTCTCCACAGGAAGAGTTGATGATATAAACACCTTTTTGCTGGAATTGTTCTGTGTTGTCTTTGACTGATTTCATTCTTTGTCTAATAGTTGTCAAGGGTTTGAATGAGGTTTTGATATTCTTTTTCGAGAGAATTTTGGCTAGCTTATCAGTTACACCCTGAATATATGGAAGGTAGGCATTAGTGGCTGGGGAATTATTAGTTTTGTTTTTATTGTTTCCAGATTTGGCTTTTTGAATAGCTTTGAAGATATCTTTATTATTATAGCCTCGTTTGGAGAATGTTCTTTTTAAATAGTTGATTTCTTCCTCAGTGTGGCTCTCATCTGAAATTCTACAAGCCCTAGTAAAGAGCGTTTGAAGAACACCCAATTTTTGAGCTGGGTGGTGGTGGGAATTTGCGTGGAGATAGTTGTCGGTGTGTGCCTTTTCCCTAAACACTTTGTGACCAATGGAACCATCCTTGTTTCTAATGAGGAGGATGTCCAGGAAAGGGATGAAATTATTCTCTTCCATCTCCATAATAAATTTGATGTCCTTGGAAATCCTATTGAGATGGTTTAAAAAGTTTTTAAGTTCGTCCTCCCCATGAGGCCAATCGACACTGGTGTCATCCACAAACCTGATCCAAAACTTAGGTTTTAATGGGTAGGTGTCAATGGCCTTCTTTTTGAACTTTTCCATGAAGAGATTTGCTACAATAGGTGAAAGGGGTGATCCCATGGCCACTCCTGACGTTTGCTTGAAGATCTCCCCTTGGAAGGTGAAGAAGGTGGACCGCAGACATATCTCAGCTAATCTTGCAGTTTGTGGGTCTACCACCTCTTTCACTACTTGAACTTCTTCTTCCAATCGAATTTTTGTGAACAACTGGACTACATCAAAACTAACGATTTTATCATCAGGATCTATCTTAGCATTTCTAATGAATTCAATGAACTAGCTGGAGTCTTTGATGTAAGAACTGGTCTTACCAACCAGCGGGGCTAATTTTCTTGTGACATACTTTGGTAATTCGCATGTGGGTGATCCTATAGTATTGACTATAGGTCTCAAGGGGACATCAGCTTTCAAGTCCTTTAAGAAAGTTTCCATATGCAAACCAAGGTTTGTCTAAGAGATGCAAGGAAAGAATATATTACTTACTTTTTGTAATAAAACTTTCTGCTTGTCCCACAAAATGAAAGAAATGAATGCTTTGGTTAGTAACAATATTTTTGGATGATGGACCACCTACTCTTTTACTATTTAAGCTAGGTGAATTGTGAACAAAAAATTAAATATAATCTAATTACTCTAATAATTGTGATTAGTAAAGAAACTAAGCAATATAAAATGATTGTAAAAAATTGCGGAGGTGAAGGAAATTCCCTAAGGGTTGTCAATCACTTGAAAAAAGTGAAATTGCAACCCATTTTCTGCTTTCTGGAAAATGTGCAGGTTTTGTCACTATGCACATAAGTGATAGTGTGTATTTTAGAAAAAAATTGTGGTGCATATGTCTATTTTAAAAGAATATGTATGGTCAACCACAAACTATAAAGAAACAAGTTTTCTTCACCAAAAGAAGGTACAAAAGGTCCTACAAAAATTCCACATAGGTATTCATTAGGGGAATTTTGAGGTCTAAAATGGGCCTCCAAAGAAAAATCTACAACAAAAATAAACTTTAGAAGAACCAATAAGATTCAAGATGATGATGTCAACCAAGGGGGATGACTCATCATTTTTAGAGTAAAAATGTAAAAATATTGAAAAATAAGAAAACTGGTTTTTTCAACTTGTATTTTTAACTTATCTCCCTAAGGTTTTACTAAAATTTCAAGCAAGAGTACTCGTTGGATGAAAAATTTAATTTTCATCCAAAGAGTGCCCATGTTGCATACTTCTACACGAAAAATGAGAAATACATGAAAAAGTGTGATTGCAATCACGTTCTTCATGTAGTAGGCTCCATAAAAAGTACGAAACATGGGTACACCTTGGATGAGGAATCAAATGTCTCATCCAATGAGTGTTTCTGCTAGAAATGTGAGTAAACCCGTAGGGAGATAAGTTGAAAATGAGAGTTGAAAAAATAGCTTTTATTTTTATTTTATTATTTTCACTACTATTTTATAATTTCCTTAGGAGGCCCATTTTAGACCTCAAACTTCCCCTAATGGAATTCCTTTTAAGTTGATTATGTAGATAGAAGGTCCTACAAACACAACTGATTATATTAAATAAAAGACAACAATATGGTCAACATTTCTACCGTAGTGTGCTTGTAGCAATTGTGTACCAAAAGACACCTCCTTAGTAGTTGGTTGTTCCCTGCAAAGGAATATAGATAGAGTTGGTGCTGCTAGTGAATAGAATGAGATAAAAAAAACACTCCAAATAGTGAAAACAATGAATATCTAGAAATAAACTAAAACAGATAGATAAGTACACAAATAATGCTTAATGAAGCAAACAAGTCAAAAGAATAATGGAAAGAGGGCTCCCTTTATTGATTGTTGGTGGTAGAAGATGAATACAATAGATGAATAGTAAATACTTGAAGAGAATTAATTGCGATATGGTGCTCAAAAATCTTGGCAAAGAGGCTCCTTTCCTCAATCCCTTTGCAAGCTTCTCCTCTCTCTTAAAAGAGTATGAAGACTCTCTCAATGGTGGACTCTTTATTCACTAGGATGATGGATTTCTTAGAAGAAATATGGACAACATACTAATGCTCTTACTTATTTTGCTTCAACAATGAAATGTAGGGTTGCTCCGATAGCAATTTGGACATCATAAAATTATCTCATGTTTTGGTTTTCCCATGGCCTGTTTATATTGAATTTTTGAATCCATCTTTCCTCTCTTGGTTCATGAATGATAATGAATTATGAGTAGGATAAGATGATTCCATTGAGGGCTACATATATTTAGGGTGAATCAAAATTGGCTTTCCTTCACTGATATGCTGTCATGGAATCGTCTTCCAAGTGTGGGAAGTGGTCCTGAACTATTGAGTTGAGCATTTTCTTGACCACACAACTTTCGAAGGAAATACCACGCATTGCGCAGCTAATGAAGAAAAATCCACATAGACTTCAATTTTCTAATTGCATATACTTTTGACCTTGGGGAAAAATAATTTTTTTGAACTTCATAATGTCATCAGTTGGAAAATATTCACCTATGCATTATGTTTGATGACTTTAGGTGTCTTCTAGATTGCACAAATTCGTGTATAATTTTCTGGCGTTAACACCCATCTTCTCCTAATATCCCCATCTTGTTTTTCAAAGCCACCATGAGGAGGTTTACATGGCGGTTGATAGATGTGACTTGTTCTTCTAGCCGTGTAAACCTCACCTCGATAGCATCACGGGTTAGTTTATAGATTTGTCGTCCATGATTAGGGTTTTCAACTTTTGGCCCCACCAATCTAGATCCCTGAAATCTCCATAAACACCCAAAGAAACATGCTCTGATACAAAATGATCTATAAACTTCCACTAATATTGCACTGTATAGTTTGTCACAACAGATCTAAGAATAATATATTAAAATATTGAATTCTACACTATTATAGTTTTATTTAATTTCTAGATTTTTATATTTTACTATAATTAGCATGAATGCGAATGAAAATTATGCAGAAAAGTAGAGAATGAAAAAATAAGCTCACACACAAACATAAGACACAATATATGATCTGTGGGAAACCCTTTAGGGATAAAACCTAGCTCGAAGGTGAGGTTGCTTTGCTCTCTTCCTCTATTTGGAAATATGTTTGCATGTACAAATAACTAATGCTTGTGGCCCATGGTTGCCACAGTGCATATATACCTTGTGTGTGCTCTACCACCTATCTCTTTTGCCTATCTTTGCTCAGCTATAGAACAAAATGCTCTCGAAAGAATGGAATGCCCCTTCCTCCTAGTGGCCCGGTTATAACACAACCTAATAGCCTAGTATTGGTTATGTTTGACTACATAAAATCTTAACTAGAGTTAGAAAATAGACTCTTCTAGAGTCTCTTACATCAAAAACACGTTGATAAACACTTTTCCATGAATAATGGGGCTGACACAACATCCTATCGAATTATAGGTGTGAAAATAGGAAGGTCAACTTCTGAGTGGCATAACTTTTGCATACAGACTTTAATTGATGTGCTTCTTATGTCGTTGGAAATATATTTGTGTGTAGAATAACTTAAAATTGTGCAACACTTTGTGACATGTTTTTATCCCCAAAAGATGTCATTTGATGTCTCAAAACGCTCCCAGAAGGTTTCATACCCCGTTTCTCCAAACTGTGTCCCACTGATAAAAATGGTCCCGTGAGTTGATTCCTCAACTTTTTTCACTCCAAATGCATCATGGTGGATGATAAATAATATAATGATCCAATCTAGATCAAAAATTTTAGGTGCACCAATCATACACCAATGGATCTAGTCATAGATTCATTTTGGGAGCTTACCACCACTCACTGCTCACTGCCTGTTTTGCTAGTTTTTGTAACTTATTAACCTAAAGTGGGATGCATGAAAAGGGGTTTTTTCCCCATGTAATTATGTGGCTATGCACCAAGATTAGGTGGAGGACACATAGTTGCCACATGGAACCCTTATTCTAACATGGCTAGTGGCGTAGGAATGATGTGATGATGAAATGGTAAGTCGTATTGTCGCAGTGGTTTCACCCCTAACACAAATTAGGCTACAACTATTTTCAACTCAGGAGAAATCATTCTATTTGGGCAATAATTATGGAGATTTATATCACCTTTCTGTCCATAGTGTGGGTGTTAAGCCTCATGCATGTTAAATGGGAAAATCCCTTCCCAATCGATATCAATGGTCGATAATGATTAAGGGAATCCACCTCATCATAAATGTTTAAAAATAAGGGGGGTGTGGTTAGGAATAGAGCCAAAATAGAAAACTTCAATGGACATTTGATATCAATTGCAAGGCTTCTATCCCTAAATTGAAACTTACCATTGCGAGCGTTTCATCGATACTAGTTTTTTTCCGGAGTGGTTTTATAACCCAACATGAAATTTATAGGGTAGGTGACTAGTTGATCGGTGACCAGTCAAAGTAGTGCCACATGGGCTAGTAAGGACCATATGGGTCCACATCGAGAGTGATATCACCTTTCTATCCATAATGTGGGTGTTAAACCTCATGCATGTTAAATGGGAAAATCCCTTCCCAATTGATATGAATGGTCAAGAATGATTAAGGAGATCCTCCTAATCATCATTGTTTAAAAATAAGGGGACATGTGGTTGGGAATAGAACCAAACTGGAAAGCTTCAATGGACATTTGATATCAATTGCAGGGCTTCTGTCCCCAAATTTAAACTCACCATTGTGGGGGTTTCCTCGATACTAGTTATTTTTTCTCAGTGGTTTTATAACCTAACATGACATGCATAGGGTAGGTGATTGGGGGATAGGTGAGCAGTCAAAGTGGTGCCACATGGTCCAGGTAAGGGTCATATGGGTCCACATGGAGAGTGATATCACCTTTATTTCCATAGTGTGGGTGTGTTGAAGCCCCAAAAATCGGGTCGACAACAAGGGGGATACCCACCCGGTCCGGACCTTGGCTGGAAGCTCCTTATCCATTTGGTATAGCGGGTCCGACTGGGGATGACGGGACCAGTTTCCCGACCTTGGGTGTGTGTGTGTGTAGAGTTTGGACTATGCTGATCTAAGGGGAATTTAAAGCAAATCTAATTTAGACTCTTTAAACTAACACTATGTTATTGCAGTCTAATAAGAAACAATACATCTAATCTACACTAACCCAGGATGTATATCTTCCATTATGCGATCTAAAAAGATTTCGAATAATAACTGGTAATAAAGATCATTTAGCTATCATAAGAAAAGAAACCATTTGAGATAAACTACTTTGCGTAAGAAGTTAAGCAAAATAGTTGTGAACAGCATATCGCATAATAAGCCATTCATATGTCACACATGAACCATATGACTCCACCGTACAAAAGTGCCAAATGATAACCCATATGTTGGGGCAATAACACATAAACAACTGAAACTGTAAATTACTTAAAGAGTATAAGCAGACATTTCCAAGAGATAAAAGTACCATTAATGACTAGTTCTACCCATAAGCCTCAAGCAAAACAATCTATTTCTACTTGTTCTAAAATCTACCAAGAGTACAGAAGTGAAACGTCAGTAGCAGATATCAAAATGCAAGTAAAGATAAATTTTGATCCATCCATTCATCAAAACCTCCTCTGAGGGTGCAGAAGTGCATGTTCTGAGGATAAGTTTTTGACAAATCTCTGGACCCCTCTCTAAATGCATGAGAAGGGTTAAAATACTACTTCCTAAATCTAATAATAGTGTTTTTACAAAATTGTAGGATACGGCACTCAAACGACCACCCTCTTTCTAATCTAAACAAAAAGAAACAGCAAACTACTAAAAATAAGTTATCTCTGGATCTAGTCTTTGAAATTGCAAGTGTTCAGCATGGATCTGAGAAGAGTCGGTTGGCCGACTTCTGCGCTGAGCTGGGCTGTGAAAGCGGAATCTTTGAGAGCTGGCACCACTTTCTCTACTGAGTTTGTGATGCATTTCACAGTCATTGACTGTGTGGCTTAACTAAGTATGCCCAATAGCACTCCCAATTCAACCTGTTCAAAGCTTGTATTGCCTTACCC
>APFE031622005.1:218146-297965 GCA_000404065.3 Pinus taeda
TAAATAATAAAATTAACAATCATTTTAATAAAATATACAAATCATAAATTAAAATAATTAGTAGTAAGCCGACCATAGAAATAAAATAATAAATTAAAGAATCAATAACTATTAATATGGTTAAGAAATTCATTCTCTCTTCTCAAAAGCAATCTCATTGCCCTGATGATGGACTCACCAAGTCAGTCCGAAATGTTGGTTTCTTAAACTACTCACAGGTTTTCCACAAACTCATTAAAAGATAATAATAGAGTTCGAAAAAAAATAGCAGTTTTACAAAGAGTGCTCATTTTATAATTGATACCTTTCATTGTGCTCATATAAAACAAGTTTTTTTGCCAAAGGTTGCTTTTATAAAAAAATTTGAAGTCAGAACTAGTATCATATCTAGAGTAAAGTTGGACTCTATTTGTCAATAATAAAGATCAGATTCTCGAAAAAAATTTACTGTTTGTACAAGTGAAATAAAAACAAGATCTGACAGAGGATCTGGTGTTCAATTTAACGCGAATTCCTGTAGTAATCATCTACAATTGGTTTTATTTCTAAGAGAGAAGAACAAAAAGCTATCCTACAAAAATTAGAAGTGTTATCTTCTATGGAAAGTATATTTTCAAGATTTGTCCGTTAACAGGCAAGGAATCCTTTCTACCTGCTAAATCCTGCAACACAAACATTAACGGGCCTATGAATTCTACAATCTGAAAAGGACCAAGCCACATTTTCTGGAATTTTGTATGTTTTCCTTTCTCTTCATGAGCCTTATCCCATTTCAAAACTAGATCTCCCATCTGAAAGTTTTTTCTGGTTATTATGCTTGAGTCAAAAGAGGATTTTATCAGTGCTTGGTGATGAGCATGGATTTTCATAGCTTGTTCTCGTTGTTCTTTCAATTTAATTATTCCCATCTGTCTTAGTTGTAAAGAGGAAGTAGATACTTCATCGATGTACTGTACTAAAGACAAGGAACGAATCATTAAATGGGTTGGAAGAACCACTTCCTTCCCATAAACTAAGTTAAAGGAAGAAGTGTCGATTGAAGCCTTCTTCGTTATTCTATCTTCCCATAAAGCATTTACCAAGGTTTTGTGTCAATTCTTCTGGCTCTGCTCAACTTTCCTTTTAATAATCCTGATTAGGTTTTTATTTGTTGATTTAGCCAATCCGTTTCCTTGCGGATAGTAGTTGGACGAATATTTTAGTTTAAACCCTCTTTTAAGTGCAAAATCAGTCATTGCATTTCCAGAAAAGTAAGAAGCATTATCAAAAATTAAAGCTGATGGCAATCCAAATCTAGTGATTATAAATTGATCAATGAACTCAATGATATTTTCAGAATTAGCTGTCTTGAGAGGTACCGCTTCTACCCATTTAGTAAAATAATCAGTTGCCGTGAGGATATAACTATGCTACTTAGAAGAGTGAGGAACGATCTCACCTATTATGTCCAAGCCCCATTGACTGAATGGTTGCTCAATGTTTACCAGTTGGAGTGGCATGGACGGTTTCCTTTGTCTCCCTGCAGTAGTTTGGCAGATTTGTCATTTCCTCACGTAACTGTGTCAGTCTTTGAACAGTGTGGGCCAATAATACCCTGCTCGTAAGATCTTGTGTGTGGTGGCATCTCCAGCATAATGTCCGCCTGCAGGTCCATCATGGAGTTCCTGCAAAACCTTTTCGGATTCAGTTTTCTCGAGACACCTAAGAAGCACAAAATCATAATGTATTTTAAACAGAACATTATCTATGAGCTGATATTGTTTAGCCTTTAATCTCAGGGCTCTTTTCTTAGTGTGATCCAGGTGAGCTGGAGAGTACCCATTTTTGAGATAATAAATGGTGTCAGCGTATAAAGATTCTATATCGTTTAGGCTTACCTCATACGTTTGTACTTCCTCAGACGAGCTTTCAGGAATACGCGATGCTCCAACCAACATTTTGCAGAAGCCTTGGCCTCTCACAATGCTTGCTAGTTTGATTTCAAGGTCGTATTCCTGTAAGGCAGTGATCCAATTCGCTCTTTTTTCACCCACATCTTTCTGTATTAAAAGATTTCTTACCGCTGGAAACGGTACTATGACCTTGGTGTGGGTTTTAAGTAATAAAGGTCGGAAATACTTGATCGCTTTGAAAACGGCATATGCCTGTTTCTCTACGCCTGAATAATTGAGTTCAGCCCCTTGTAAATTAGAGCTAAAGAATGCCATTGGAGCTTCCGCTTTCTCTTGATTCGCTTGAGTTAGGTTCGTGGCATATGATTTTTCTTAGGCGAATGTGTATAAGGTAAAAGATTCTGAAAAATTCGGGGTTGCTAAAGACAGAGCATTAATGATAGCCTGTTTGATCAAATTGAATGCTTCATGTTCATCCAGACCCCATTTGAAATTTGAATTCTTTTTTATCATGGTTTGCAAAGGAGAAACAATTCTTGAAAAATCCGGGACAAATCTTTTCACAAAATTGATTTGACCAAGAAAATATTGCATGGCCTTTTTATTATGAGGCAGGGATATTTCGGAAATCTCTTTGATTCTATCAGGTTCAATGTGAATACCAGATTTTGATACTATGAATCCTAGAAGTTTCCCTTCACTTAATGCGAAAAAATATTTCTTTGGGTTAAGTGAAATCCCATACCTTAAACATCATTGAAAGATCTATTTTAAGTCTCTGAGATGGTCGCCTCGATTCTTTGAGTATACTGTTATATCATCCAAATAAATCACCATTGCTTTATTGACTAAACCTTTGAATGCGATATCCATAGCCCTTTGAAACGTAGCGCCGGCATTGATTAAACCAAACGGCATCTTTCGATATGCATATGTGCCCCATTTGGTTCAGAACGTGGTTTTTAGCTGATCATCGGGATGTACCAGCACTTGGTTGTATCCTAAAAATCCATCTAGAAAGGACATTAATTCTGAACCTGCTACTGCCTGTAATATCAGCTCCATAGGAGGGAGGGGAAAATTATCTTTTAGATAGGCTTTGTTGAGATTCCGAAAATCGATGCAGATTCTAATATCTCCGCTTTTCTTTCTAACGGGTACCATATTGTAGACCCACTTGGAATGTCTGACAGGGAAAATTATTCTGGCTTTTAACAACTTATTTTGCTCAGTCTTTATTTGGTTTTCTAGATTGGGGTCAATTTTTCAGAGTTTCTGCAGGACAGGTTTTTCATTGTCGATCATAGGGATAATGTGTTGGATAATGGAAGTGCCGTATGTATTCAGCTCGTTGTAATTCCAGGCAAAAACATTCTTGTATTGTCTCAAGAGACGAATGTATGCTAGTTTTTCTTCAGGAGTTAGGCCATGACCTAGATTAACGTTTTGTGGTTTATCATTGGTTCCCAGGTTTACTGATTCATAGTTTAGAGTTGAACTATAGATCTTAGAATTAGCAGACCTTTTAAACCGACTTTTCAGATCATATAAGTCTTCTAACTTAACCACTGATTTTTGTATAGCATTATCGGTGCTGGTTTGTTGTATTTGTTGATCGTGGTGGTCTTCGTCAATTATTTGATTGGAGTAGGATCCTTCTGAGGTGAGGAAGTTTACAATATCAGGATCATCATTGAATACTCTCCAGTTTGTAATGTTGTCAAGGACGGACGGTTTAAAGATTAATTCTATCGAGAATCTATCTGGGCTAAAATCTTCGGAAGGAATGAGTCTAGAGGCTACGTTGGCTAAAAGGTATGCGCTTGCGTTTTGAATTCTCGGGATTGAGAAAATAGTGAATACCATGAAATGTTCAGTCAGATCCTATACTAGAGATTGATAGTGTTTCAAATGACTTGATAGGCAATGTATGGTGTTATGTACTTGTTTGACTACAATCTCAGAGTCTCCATAGACTTGAAGGTATTTTACGTTCAACCCGATTGCTTTGTAT
The DNA here is from genome assembly GCA_000404065.3 of Pinus taeda. Lineage (NCBI taxonomy): Eukaryota > Viridiplantae > Streptophyta > Pinopsida > Pinales > Pinaceae > Pinus > Pinus taeda. The sequence goes on from APFE031622005.1 coordinate 222,053, forward strand.
AAGCCTTGCACCAAGGCCTCATATTCTGCTGTATTGTTCGTGCAATCAAATTCAAGTCTGCATGTAAGCATTATCTTGTTTCCTTCTGGACTTATTAGAACGCATCCTGCTCCCGCTCCTTCGTTAGATTTAGAGCCATCAAAATATAATTTCCAAAACAAAGATGTATTTACAGGTTCTTCTACAAACTTTACGCACTTTGAATTATCAGTTTGGGAAAAATTTTCTACTTGGGATACAACTGAATTTTCTAAGTAAGGTGATGTATGAGCATTGAAATTGCCGAGGAAAGAATCTGTTGAGTAATTGCCTATGATGCTACTGTTATATGCTATCACTTCATTCTCTCCCTCCAATTATGTTACTATATATTTCTGGTGTAATTCTCGTTCAACCTTTATTTGGTTTGGTTTACCATTATATGGTAACCACATGTGAGACCAGTCGGTTGAGAAGTATCCACATAATTTTTTGGACCAATCCCTGCTGAGAATTAGGTCGTAGAATTTAGGGATATCAGCTACTAGAATGTTGATAACCTGACAAACCTTGGGGTTAGACGACAATATTATGGTGACTTGATTAAGTTCACCAATTACCTCGACTTCAGACTGATCAAGCTGAACTATGCGTACCGCGGATTTTTGTGGTTGAACGTTTAACTTGGCACATATTGATCTAGGTAAAATATTTGTTGAAGCTCCAGAATCTACTAAACAATTGTGCACATTTTTATTGAACATTTCATAAGTGAGCAAAAAGGGGGGAGTGTGAGATCTTGATCTTCCTCCAATCAAGCCGATGTCATTTGGATCGATCTTATTTGCCGTGTTGATTGGGGGTCTTCCCATGTTGTGTGTAGCTATAGCTGTAGGCAAAGATGTGGTGGGTATGGCGTGTAATTATTTCATCATTATCTTCTGTTGATGTTTCAATTTGCTCAATTCATAAATAGTGATATTAGCCCTAGTCTTTTTCATGTCATCGATAATGTTGTAATCCATTTCATCCGACACTATTAGTGTCTTTGGTGCGGGTGTTTGATCTGATTGGACTGGGCTAGATTGAGTCGCCTTCGTGGTTGTCTTCTTTGTTGCAACTTTTTCTTTTATTGTAGGGCTTGCACCCTTCTGCTTGGGGGTAGTTTGGGGAGGATCAAGTTGGTTTTTACTTCGTGTGCTAACCAGAAATTCTTCTTGATCCTCTTCTTGTGAGAGGATGAAATCCCACATTCCTTGTAGTTCCACAACTTCTTCATCATCGGTTTGTCCTTCAATGGTTCTCTCCTCTTCTTCCTCTTCTTCGAATTCAACATTTGAGATAGCGTTGGGTGGTTTAGTATCCATTGAAGGGCCTCTTTTAAAATTTCTATAGGGCTTTTTCGAAGAAGTTTCTGCCACTTGTTTCTTTATGTCGATCATCTCATTGGACATGGTTTTTAATACTTTCTATAACCCTTCCAAATCGAAAGGGTCTTTTGTCTGCTTCTTCTTGGGGTCTTCCTTGAAAGAGATCTTTTTAGATTTGTGTTCTTCTATCACAAATCTCTTCTCTAGAGCTACAATGCGTCTCTCTACCGCTATCGCCTCTGTCAGGTTTTCAACTAAAGTTGTTTTATTCGCCCTATCTACTAAGACTGCTAGATTTGATCGTAAGGCTGTTATATACCACTCACATCGCACTTCTTCGCTAGGTTGGGAAGTTGCAGGGATTTTGTTGAGGATCTTATTGAATTGTAAATTGAAATCCTTGATGGGTTCTTTAGTTTCGGCTTTAAGATTGGACAGGTCACTGATTAACGTTATCATTGATCTATCATCACCAAATTTGGTGAGGAATTGACTTTGAAAGATGTCCCAACTTGTTATAGACCCATAAGGTAACGAAAAGTACCATGACCCAGCTATTCCTTGCATTGTATAGGAAAAAAGCCAGACCACAGCGTCTTCATTGGTAACTCCATTGAGATTGACAGAGAGCATGAAATTGTTAATGTGCTCTTCAGCTAGCATGCCTGCTTCTGGGTTGAACTTGGGTAGCCATTTCTCAGGATGGGGCGGTATTTGGCTCAGGGGTGGAGGCATAAAAACCGCTCCAGGATTGTTCCACGGAGCTTGAGCCATCTTTGAGCTACTGGTAATTGCAAGTGTAGGAGATGATCCTTGAGGATTTGAAGATGCAGATAATATGATCTTGGATTATTGGGGAAGAGGGGTTGTGGAAGGTGGATGAGCGATTTGGAATGGAGATGTGGGCGGTTGACTTCGCGGTGAAGGGGTTGAGATGGATGATGAAAGAGTTTCACCGTCAGAGTGCAGTGATGTTTTCCTTGCTCTTTTTCTGGTGGGAAGAGGGAGTTCGGTTGGCTGTATGCCAAATTTTCCGCTCTTTAACCTAGTCAGGGGATGAGAAGGATTGTATTGCGAAGTCACGCTGCTTTGAGATTTATCAGACCATATCGAAAAAATAGAAAATCCCTGGAGTTTATGAATAAGAGTTTGAACTTCAGGGGGTTCGATGGTAGGTTGGTCTGAAATATTAGGGTATGCAGTAGCGGTTATTATTCGACCGACTTGGGATTCTGAATTTAAATTTTCTAGGGAAGTCGGGGGAGTTGATGAGGGTGATTTACTCTCAGAATGGTATTTAGATTTTGATTTAGGTGCCATTCATAGCTATGGCCCTCCTTTTAGCGCCAAATATGTTGAAGCCCCGAAAATCGGGTCGACAACAAGGGGGATACCCACCCGGTCTGGACCTTTGTTGGCAGCTCCTTATCCATTTGGTATAGCGGGTCTGACTGGGGATGACGGGACCAGTTTCCCGACCTTGGGTGTGTGTGTGTGTAGAGTTTGGACTATGCTGATCTAAGGGGAATTTAAAGCAAATCTAACTTAGACTCTTTAAACTAACACTATGCTATTGCAGTCTAATAAGAAGCAATACATCTAATCTACAATAACCCGGGATGTATATCTTCCATTATGCGATCTAAAAAGATTTCGAATAATAACTGGTAATAAAGATCATTCAGATATCATAATAAAAGAAACCATTTGAGATAAACTACTTTGTGTAAGAAGTTAAGCAAAATAGTTGTGAACAGCATATCACATAATAAGTTACTTATATGTCAGATACAAACAATATAACTCCACCGTACAAAAGTGCCAAATGATAACCCATACATTCATATAATGACATATAAACAACTGAATTATAAATCACTTAAAGAACATAAGCAGAAATAATCAAGAGATAGAAGTACCATTTATGACTGGTTCCACTCATAAGCTTTAAGCAACAATGATTTATCTCTCCTTGTTCTAACATCTACCAAGAGTACAGAAGTGCAACATCAGTAGCAGATATCAGACACAAACATTAATAAACCTTGATCCATCCATTCATCAAAACCACCTCTGAGGGCGCAAAAATGCATGTTCTAAGGACGAGTTTTTGACAAATCTCCGGACCCTTCTCTAAATTCATGAGAAGGGTTTAAATACTGCTAACTAATCAACCTGATTACATAAATTTGGGATCCGGTTTTCAAATGACCGTCCCTCTGATAAAGCAAGTTATTTCTAAAATTAAATCTAACTTTGAACTATTTCTGTATTTTCTCCTTAGTGCTGTGAGCGTGCCGCATTCGTCTGAGTGGAGTCGGTTGGTTGCCTTTCCCTTTGTGCATGTTATAAAAATAGAAGTAACAAGGGTCGGCACCACTTTTTTGATAAACTATCAGATATTTTTAGAGAATCTCCCGCTGACTGAATGTATACTTGGTAATAACTCGAATTTTTCTCAAACTGGATCTGCTTTTTCTATTTTGCTTTTCTGTCTTCGTGAATGACTTGATGAGTCAGAAGACTTTACTTTCCGAGCAATTCTCTGGATTGGAAATTGCCTTTGTTCTTCATTCCGGTCTTTTCTGTCGTGTAAGCTTCAGGTATCTTTGTAGTCCTATCGTATGTGATTCTTTCTTCTGAAGAAGTCCCTTCTGTGGCCTCTGACCATCGGTGCTTTCCTCTTTTCCTTAGATGTTTCCTGTAAAAGAAAAATTACTCCATTTTATCTCCTATTTTATAGCTTGCGTAAAGGAAAAGAGTAAGTGAAAAATAAAGTTTGGAATGAAAGCTTCAGATCTTGCGTGTGTATAATCATGACATTCAAAGTGAACTGACTCTTCGGAAAACGAAAAGTAGCTATTTGTACGATCATTAATTTCTTTTCACAGGCACGCGCCTAATTCTGATTAAAGGACAGCTTTCCCTTGAATGTTGTGCTGAGCAAGATTTCGCGTTTCGTCGTAGATCGCAGATCGCATATTTGTATTATAGCATTGTGGTATCACAATATCGGATCATCGTAGATCGCAGATTGTGGATTAGAGATTACAAATCGCAAATCACACATCGCGGATATTAGTCATTGCGTCTTACTCTATGCGGCTGCTGCGATATGCGACGTCGCACATCGTCCATCGCGGGTTTCTTAAGCTTCTCCTTTTAAGAGCACTTATGGTAAATGCGATGCGATGAGTTTAGCATTGCTTCTTCGTGGTTTGATATGCTCATAAAAAGAAGTGTTTCCTTTGCTTTGCTGCGATAAGATTCTAAGGAAAAACAAAAATATTCAAGGGGAATTTGATGAATTTTTTACTAAGGGTCCCCCATTTGCTTGCTGTTGTTGCTAATACCAAACAAAGGAGGGGGGTTGTTGGTGACCACAACAGGGTGTTAAACGTCATGCATGTTAAATGGGAAAATCCCTTCCAAATCGATACAAATGGTCGAATGATTAAGGGGATCCACCTCATCATTAATGTTTAAAAAGTGGGGTGTGTGGTTGGGAATAGAGCCAAACTAGACAATTTCAATGGACAATTGATATCAATTGCAGGGATTCTATCCCCAAATTGAAACTCACCATTGTAGGGGTTTCATTGATACTAGTTATTTTTTCTGAGTGGTTTTATAACCTAACATGACATGCATAGTGTAGGTGGTTGGTGGATAGGTGAGCAGTCAAAGTGCTTCCACATGGGCCAAGTAAGGACCATATGGTTCCACATGGAGATCCATAGATTGATGTCGACCCTTCTTATGGGTAAAATTTCTAACATGAATAACTTTCAATATAGGAAACGGATTGAGATCAAATTTAGTTCTCGATGATCTGAACTTGATGGTGGTATCAAAATTTAAACTTTTAGACTTGGAAAAAATGATTTTGTGTGATTCCATATTCATAATAGAACTTGGAAGATGGCTCAAAATTAATAGGTAATTCCTCCCATAACCAAGATAATCTAAAATGATGGGAGGGAGTGTTAGAACTTTCAAATCCAAGGAAGTCAAAATGTTTGTGTAGGTTCCTTCACCTACTGTACATTGTTTCTTTTTTAATTAACCCCAACTCTTATTTGGAATTTTATAGAATAAGATATGTCAAGCTCAAAAAGACTATTCTAATCAAGGGAAACACACATAGAACTTGGAGGGAGCATGCTCAAGGAAAGTGGGGCTCCCTCTTGTTTAGAAGATTCTAAAATGGTAGTGAACAAAACATGGTTGGATTATGCATAACTCCCAAAAATAGGAGTGGGGCCTCACAAATACTACACCAAATCAACCACTTCATCACTTAATAGAAGACTAAGCTGTTGAGAAGCCAAAGTGGTTTCAAGAGTAGAAGATCCTTTAAACATGGACCATGCTCTTTACAGGATATGTATGAGTAAGGCAATGTCCCTTGCAAGATTTACTTAGGAACTTAGGATTTTATATTTCTCGTATAAGGATCTTGGTAATATTAATTCCTTTAAAATGACTTGCATTGGATGTTTTCGCAATCATTTTGAAACCCTAGCATGACTCACAGTGGTTGGATCTTCAACCATCATATGAATTGTTGTGTCTAGAAAATAATCATCAGTATGATTTGCAGTGACCAATGGCTTATCATTTTCTCTTTTATTCTTCCTCTTTTTATTCCTTTAAGACTTCTAGTTACTAGGATCTCGACTTCCATGAAAATAGATAAGAGGAACAATTAATTTTTTAATCGTAAATAAGTTTCGTGAGAATTTAGAAAATTTAGGATGGAAATTGAACAAAATGGTAATCCCACAACCAATTCAAGATTATCAATATTCCCATTAAAGGGACACCATAATTTCCATGGGAAGGAAACGTACAATATTTCCCGCACAGAGGAGTCTCTTGCTTTGCATTAGAAAAATGAATTCCTGGCATATGATGAGTACTACGTGCAAAGGGAGTGTTTTTTTGATATGCCATCACTGATCTAGCCATATGAATGTCACTATGGACATGATTACCCCCATCGGTAATAAAAGCACTCGACAAAGTACCATACCTAGGGTTTAAATTCAAGGCATAGGGGAAACTAACATTTGGTATTCTCAAACTAACTGTAGTAATTTTGGAAGCATGTGAAAACCCACTTCCCACAATAAAAATATGGATTCTCCTCCCCCAATGTGAAACCAATTTAGATGTGGGAAATTGTGATGATGCAATGGGAATTTTAACATTAGGTGTATTCATGGTAAAAAGTGTATCTAGTTGGATTCACTGGATGGAATGATTAGATTTTAGGAATGAACGGGGTTGTACCTATCCCACTAAATGGAGGCAAAGAGTTGTTCATTGTCACTCCTATCACAAATGAATCTATGGAGGTAGCTCCTCCCCTATTCGATGACTCACTAATTCTAGACATCTTATGAGGATCTCAAAAGTATGAAAAAGAACCACTGAATATTATATCCACCTAATGAATAAAGGGTTTATAAGATTAGTTAAGAGGTTGTTTAGACATAGTAAAATGTATGTTTCTACCAACAAAAATAAGTATCTCATTCCACTAACTAGACATTGAAAACCATAAAGTGCACCCCTAGTAAATCTTTGTTAATCAACAAGAAATCCAAAGATAAAGGGGACCTCCTAAAAACTAACCTTGAGATGATTAAATCCCAAAGTCACTCATTAGTGGAGGTATGAGAAATATTTACCTAACCTCCTAATACTATCCTTGACCAACACAAGTGGCCCCTTAGGTAGCATACAAATCCGACCACCATTAGTACTAATATGGTTTATGATGTTTTCCTTAGCTATTGTGGGGGCTTCCTACTCATTGTCACATAGGTTTTATACCCTATAAAATTGCCACTAAGGTTACCTCTTCACTTTCAAACAATTTAGGGAATGATAATGATTCAAGACCATATGCATGGGTAGTGAAAATAATCTAAAAACTCAATGGAGAATGTTTCACAGAGAATCATGCCCTTAACAGATCCCCATACATGTACAATCCACTCAACATTAGAAAACCAATGGAGCGAGGATGTCACTCCACGATTCTCTAATGTGATGTTCTAAATGGAAAATGGCATCAACCCATGGTACTCATCCACCCATATTATTCATCAACCCATGGAATTTACCCATGGTATAGTAAATGGCATCCGCTCGTGGTATTGTAAAATCCACCCATGGTATTCATTCACCCATCTGAATTAAAACAGGAACGCAGCAAAATACAGATATAACCATCAAGATAATTATGCAATGGAAATAATACTTCATTTCATTACTGTAAAATACTGAAATATGCTTACAACTAGAAGTGGAAATAAACTAGCTAGGGCGATGACGGCTTATCTGTGAGAAGAGATGTGGCAGCTACATGCCTCTAAACTATAAAGGCTACATTATGGCAAACAATCTGTCCTTTTACAAAATGTGACTTGTTACTTATAGTATTTTTTAGTTACAATACCACGGATCAATTCCATGGGTGAATGAATACAATGGGTGGATTTTACAATACCATGGGTCAATTCCATGGGCGAATGAATACCATGGGTGGATTTTATAATACCACGGGCGGATGCCATTTACAATACCATGGGTAAATTCCATGGGTTGATGAATAATATGGGTGGATGAGTACCATGGGTTGATGTCATTTTCCATTCGGATCATGTGACCTTATGCTTAACTCATGTGCTATATGAATTTTTAGATAAGTGTCTAACATGGTATTGGATATACACACACTAGTACATCTAGTTTCAATTTGTTAGCATTCAAGAGTTGACTCTCCAATCCTATTCGAAGGCCCTGTATCTTCAACTATGTTGGTTTTCCATAAATAAAAGGGTCTAATTAATTTTAAATTAAAAAATTCATTTTCATGTTTGTTTATTACTCAAGGGTATGGAATGGACCAAGTGATGTTATCACTCTTTTCAAACGTAAAGAAATATTGAAATATGAAAATGTGGAAATGCATTTTTTTCTTCTCGATGAAGATTACCTAAGGGAGAGAATGAGAAGCTTATTTTTATCAATTTATAATAATAAATAATAAATTCAATTATAACAAGCTAACAATCACACAAAATACAAATTCAAAGTCCAAAATGCACAACTAGCACTCCAATGCAACTCTTAAAAGAGCACTAAAATGCGAAAAAAAGGATGATCATAAAATGCAAATTTTCACTTTATTTTTTATGGAATGGAAAGAATAATGAAAATTTACATAAATTATAATTTTTTATATGGTATACTCCCATGGAATATTATCCTTAGGGTTCATAATAAACTATCCATAGAAACATTTGTGAAAAAAACTTGTTGTATACCCTAGAGGAATTTTTTGTGCACCCTACAAGGGACGTGGCGAGTGACTAGTGACAGTAGAAGTGACCATGTAAGTAAGGCCATGAATAAATTTCCTATGAGTTCATATTTGGTCAGTCTATGTCCCTATGAAATTTCATTACCTTCTCGGTTTTCAAGTGGGACAGACTATGAACGTGGGAGAATCGTAGAAAAATGAAAATGACTCAAAATTATGGAATTCAAAGACTCTATTCAGGTTATATGTTTCATTATAAATAATGAAAAAATACCAAAATTTTATTTAGGATCAAATCTAATAAAAATCAAAGAAAATTTTCCAAAAATCTTCACCTATAGGGACAATTTCTCCTTGGAAATTTAGGCACTCACGCTTTGCAAGTGTTATAACACCAACTAGTCACTCTTAATTTGGATGAAATAATTTTTGTATTAACTATACAGATAGGGGGGTGAATTATTATAATACAATTTTACATTATTTAAAACATTCAATCACAAAATAATAGAAAAATCACATAATAGCATTGAACACATGATATACATGGAAACCCATACGAGAGAAAACCACAAAACTTATTTTAATTATTTGATTGAAGTAGGAAGTAACCTACCTTTACAATATATGTAGGAACCAACCTACAGGAGACACCAATCCCCTAATCTTTGGAACCACCAAATAATACAAGACAATAATGACCTTATATTTGTAAGCACTAACTCGTTGAAGAGACGAATCCCCTCAGATTTGGAAGCACTAGCTTGTAGAGACACAAATCCCCTCAGATTTAAAAGTAACAACTTGCAAGAGACACCAATCCCCTTTCGAAATTTTGATCCAATGCTTTTTACCTTGTATATATTTTTTTCATCATATTTTCACACTATATCTAGAGGCACTTTCTTAAATTCTTTCATAGAAATAAATATTTAATTCATATCTCCTTCATTTCCTTCCTTTTTCAGTAGCAATGTTCTCTTTATGTTTCAATGGTAGTCTTTTATCATGTTGCAAAACAAATCTCTTTGTTTTTCAAATTCTCTATTGGCCTAGGTCTCACACTTACCTTTTCTACACACACTCTATTCACTAAATAGCTCTTACAAATATTACATGTACTGTGAAATCACGCCTATGTACACTCTTTACACTCTATGTTTCTGATATTTCTGGCTTAGATATATGATAGTCTTCCTCAACTCACACAAATTTTACACACATATTACCTCACTCATTTCCTCTCATCACGCATGACCATATACCTTTGTTCTTTTGGATTGGTGCAAACACTCTATTACTCTTAGTTCACCCACACACACTTATTTAACTCGTGATTAACATCTATAATATGGAACGAGCTCTTATTCTCCTTTGGGTATGTCTCAACACATTTTCTTACTTGGGTTCTTTGTCCTTTAACACTATGGGACCATGCATTGTAATTGAATACAGTGAAACCTTGACTATTGGAATTGTGACCTTGCTTATTACTCTAGTATTGTTTTTCCCAACCATCCCGATAACAATACTCATCAACTGATGGGATCATCACATTAGCCATGTTAGAACTCTACTTCATAGAAACTTCCCGATCACATAGGGACTACTCACATAGGACAACTCTTACACATATATTTCAAGTTCCTAATATAGTGACTACTTGGTAAGGGCCATGTTGGTTCTTTTCCTTCAAAGTCATTGTTTTTGGAACAAAGCCTTGTTTGATAGCTATTTTGTTCAAATCAAAATAGATAGGAAACATTCACTAATATAGTACTGTATAATAAATCATGAAGCCTCAACGACTTCCACATCAATACAATATGGACCAATTCATTACCTACCACTTGTTCCTCTTTCCAACCCATCTCTTCCATTTCATACCTTTCACATCACAACATATACCAACCTCAACTTTAATACATAAAATGGCACTCATGTGGCTAATAAATATAACTTTAACTAACAAATATCCTGGCCATCTATAATTACTTATTAATTTAGCATTACCTCGGGACTTCACACCTCAAATTACTCTACGATCATTCCAATTCAACACTAAAATGTCCTAATGTCCTAATGATTGATCTGGGACACATAGTGTCCACGTCGTATTCCATGGCATCTTTTAACTCATCTGCTACATCTAGTTTGAGCTTGCCATGTGTTTAGATGTTGATGTCTACCTACCATGTTTCATCTACCCATTGTTTAGTTGGATAGTCAAAAATTTCATTCTGTCCTACCATGTGTCACTCACTGATTCTACCCTGTCATCAATTCTTTCCACCTGGTGCTCAATGTCATTATTGCCACATGGCCCTTCACATCAGCTCGGGATGTCAGATATTAGAGGGTTTTGGTGACTCTCAAAATTTGTATCATTGATATACTTCTGGTATGTTATTAAGTCGATATGAAACAAGCCAATTGTTTCTCGGCCCTTTGGACATAGATTGTTGGATCTCTATGACTAGGAGAAATTTCTGGGTGGTGGCCATATCTCCCTTCTCAGTCATCTCACCTTCTTATCCTTCTCACCTTCTCATCCTTCTCACCTTCTCAACCTTCTTAGCCTTTATGGGTTTCTCTCCTTCTTGGATTTCTTACCTTCTTGTCCTTCTTAGCCTTCTTGGCTTGATGTACATGTGATTCCTGGTAATCTTACTATATACTACCTTTAATTCTTGTTTTTGATATGATTCCTGCATGGTTCCTCTTTATCTTCTTTCCTGATCTTTAGTTTCCTATTCTCGGAATGACTACTCTCTAGCTACCTTTGACATCAACGATAACACACACTCAACAATATCCCACTTTTTCATTAGTGGAAACCCATACCATTGGAGCATTGGAAACCCTTGGCACCCTCATACACTTTGACCACCACCTTCGAATATACCAATGATTTAAACTCTGAACCAAGTTTTCTCTAAACCAACTTATTTCAAAGACAATTTCTAGACTTTGCATCAATGGATAGATAGCATACTAGTAGGTTGTCTCTCCCATGACTCCAAACCAATTATTTTCATTGTGATGGTAGCCAATATTTTTTGTGGCTCTAAACCAATTATTTTCACCAAACCAATAGTCTATCTCTCCTATGGCTCTAAATCAATTATTTCTCCACCTAGATTGAACCAATTTCGCAACCAATGTATAAATTCTCTACGTCAAGATTAGACCCATACTAGTGTCTAAACTCTACTCCGATTGTTTATCTCCCCCTATGTACGTCACTCATAGATCTAACGGTCAGGAAAGTTATCTCTACCCCTTTAACATCAATGGGAAAGGATTGTGTCTACAACTTTTAATATAAATTAATCATTGATACCAATGCAACCTAGGAATTTATGATACCTATTTATCATGCATTATTGTTCATTTGAACTTTGCCTGAACCAATGCTTCTCCTTACCATCAAATCTCCCTGATCATGATCCTAACAAAATTGTAGCTCCAAAGTTTTATAACCCTAATTAATGGTCTAATACCAATGCCTAAGTATGCACACCATGTATTTATTTTGGTATTGATACTAATTTTTCAAGGCTTGATGCCACCAATTGTGTGTGCCAAGTGAACCAATGATAATCATAACAATTATGGAGATTCTCAAAACTTTCGCTTTCATCATTATTCTACTACACCTCACTTTCTAGGATATTGATACATGTCGAAGAGTTTCCATACCCCATACTTCATAGGCTAATGAGGTGAGAGAGAGATTACTCCCAACCTTTGTCTTAGATATTCAAATGGATCCCTACGAAGAGATTTGGTCAATATATCTTCAATTTGTTCTTTAATGGAAATATATTTTAACCTAACAATTTGATCAACTACTTAATCTCTAAGCAAATGATATTTAATAGGAATATGCTTTGTCTTTGAATGCATGATAGGATTCTTGGAAATATTAATTGCACTTATATTATCACACATGATTGGTATATGGTTGGTATATTCTACCTTGATATCTTTCAAAAGAAAAATCATCCATGGGACTTTAGCACAATAGGCCATTGTTGCTATGTACTCAGCTTCAACTATAAAGAATGAGATAGAGGTATGCTTCTTACACAACCATGATGCTAAGTAGTTACCTAAAAATAAATTTGTACCACTTATTATCTTCCTTTCATCAACACTTCTTCTTGAATTTACATGTGTATGTTTTTAGAGGGAATTCCTTGCTGCTTGAATACCATAGGTCATAATCAGTATTTCCTTTCACATATATAAAGATTATTTTCACAACATTCACATGGCTCTCCTTCAGGGTAGACTAAAATATGGCAACCAATCCTACATATTTCTTTATATCAGGCATTGAGGTTGTGAGATATAGGATATTTCCAATCATTAACATATACGGACTCATATTTGCATTAGGGGATTTATCATACCTTCTCAACTTGTTCCTTGTGACCATAGGTGTGCTAATAGGTACATAATATTCCAGAGAAAATTTCTTCAATATTTCCTTTAGGTATTTGGTTTTAGAGATAAAAATATCGTTGTCCAATTTAGAAACCTGTAATCTAATTAACAATGAAAATTCTCCCAGCATGGACATTAGAACCTTCTTTTGCACGTCCGTTTAAAATGGTTGACCCATTTGATCCATTGATACAACAATGATTAATAAATTATCATTATCAATTATAAACCAACAATTATTGTATTTTGTGCCCCTTTTGAATCCTTGATAATGTAGATATCTATCAAGCCTTGAATACTAGGCCCTTGGAGCTTGCTTTAGTCCATAGAGTTATTTCTTTAGTTTACATACCTGATCTGCATATTCATATAGTAGAAAACCCTCTATATATTCAATGCACATATTTTCTATATCACCATTCTCAAATGCAGACTTGATATCTATTTCATATACTTTGATTTTATAAAACATGAAAATGCTAAGAAATTCTTATTGCTTCCATTCTAGGTACAAGAGAAAATGTTTCTTCAAAATTAATTCCTTCTACTCGTGCATACCATTTATTTACTAGTCTACATTTCTTTCTCTCTATTTGTCCCTCTATTTGTCCCTCTTCATTCAACTTTTTTTTAAAGACCCACTGGGTGGAAATTACATTTTTTTTCTTTTGGTTTAGGAACAAGTTTCCATGTGTCATTTTCCTCTATCAAATCTTGTTCTTAATTAGTAGCCTTGACCCAATGCTTATCTTCTCTAACTTGGTCAAAATATTTGGGTTCTATTTTTGAGGGTAATGATAGATTTGAATGTATACAGGGGCTAATTAATTTCTTTCTTGACTAAACTCCTGATTCTTTGTTACCATGTAATTGATTTTCAGGATGAAATTTTGCACATACCTGGATGAGTTTTCAGTTGCTAAGATTCCATATCTTCTTATTCATCATCTTCCTCTTGTTTTTTATCCTTTTCTAGATCTATTCTTGTTATTTAATCTAATTCTTCATGGATTTGTGATTTTTGGAAATGCTTCATATACCCTTACATTGATAGATTCCACTATATTTCTTAGTCTTTTGTTGTAGCACTTGAAGCCTTTTCTTCTATATGAGTAACCAAGAAATACTTCTTCATAATATAGACAGTTCAATTTTACCAGATTATATTCATTACTCTTGATTTAGACCTTTCTTCCAAAGCTCTTAGATGCGTCATTGAAGCTATTCTACCTCTCCATAGCTCATAGGGGGTCTTATCTCTATTTACTATATGTTTATCTCTATTTAATATGTAAACAATTTTTTGAGTTGATTCTCCCAAAAAAATGTTTGGGACCATTTCTTCATCCAACATAGCTCTTGCCATCTCTTGTATTGATCTATTCTCCTTTCTACTACTCCATTTCATTGAGGAGTTTTTGACTATTGAATATTTTATTCTAATTCCATGCTCTTCACAGATTTAATGAAATTCATTTGAGGTAAACTTTCCCCCACTATCAAATCTCAATAATTTCATCTTCAAACCCATATGGTTTTCAACTTGAGCCTTTAATACTTCAAACTTACTGAGGGCTTATAACTTTTCCTTAAATGGCATAATTTGTGTTTCTCACGTATAATCATCAAAAAGAAGTATGGAGTGCCTTTTTCCTACTAACTTTTAGGTTCTTATAGGGCGACATAGAGCTATATGAACTAGCTCTAGTGGTATAGATGATGAATATTCTTTTCTCTAGAAGTGGGCCCTTATTTGCATCCCAAACTAACATGGTTTGCATATGGAATCATCTAGATTTGATATCTTTGGCATGCCCCTCATTGCTTTTGTCTTGTTGATTTTTACGAAGTTTTAAAAATTGATATGTCCCATTATTCTATGCCATAACCATATTTCATCTTTTTTCTAATATAGTGTTTTTCTTTGGCTCCATCAGAAACATATAAATTGATAGGAGTTCTCATTACTCTGCCTATCACATTTCCAGATTCTTCTTTCCTTATTTCACATCCCTTAAAGTGAAATTTGAAATAATATCCTTGGTCATAGATTCGACTTACACTTAGTAGATTATGCTTCAGACAATCATCATACAAAACATTTTGAGGCCTTTTTTTCCATTAAGGCTAGCAATCCCTTTATCTTTTACCTTGGTTGGTGCATTATTGGAAAACATGACACTTCTTTCTTTTTTCTTCCTTTAACGACTAGAATTTACTATCCCTTGTCATGTGCTTTGAGTACCATTTTCAATATACCATTTTCCTTCTTGATTGTCAGAATATCATGCCAATTCAGATTCTTCATATTTTTTTTGTTTCTTTTGCACCACTTAGTGTTATCTTACTGTTCAAACATCTTGGGAAATTGTTTGTTGGGGGGTTTATGAATCTTCATCTACATTCACTTTTCTTGTGCCAAAAATTATTGCAATTATAACATTCAATTTCATTTAAGAGAGGAGAGAATTCATTGTTCTTTCTAGTATAGGAGTTTTGAGATCTAGACATTAATAATTTACTAAGTCTAACATTTTCATTTCTAGTACATATAGGTTCTACAATTTATTGCCTTATGAACGAAACTCTAACATGGGAAACAATAGCCATAAAAGATATTTGGGTTCCTAAAAGTGTATAACCTTGATGGAGGACTGGTTCTGCTAAAGGCTTTATGTCTTTCTTATTGTTTCTTAGATTTAGCTTTAGTATCATTTTTGGAGCTATTGGGATCATTTATTTTCTATTTCTTCATTTTTTTAGTGCCTCTATTTACCTCACTTGACTTTCCTTTTAGCACATTTGCATAGCTAATGGGATCTCCTTTCAATATTTCATGGTGATCCTTATAACCAAGTCATGTTGATTGCTAGTGATCTCTAATTACTAAGGACATTATCAAGGGTTTCCAATCCTTTTAGAAGTATTATGTTTACATCCAACTAAGCTCTAGATTTATTTAGATGTTCTTGGAGAAAATACATTTTCCTCAAGCCTCTCACAATTTCTTTCCCATTATTTCATTTGATTTGAAAGGATATCTTCTCCTCTCTTTGCCTCTCCAAGTTGTTCCTTCAAGAGAATTATTGCTTCTTTGTTTGAATGTGGATCTCTCTTTTCATGTGTCCTAGTGTTGATGGTGATGGAACTTTGTCAACCAAGGGGGTTTTCCTCGATGAAAAGTCCCAATTAGACTTCGTACTTGGTGTGAGATCCCTTCCTAAGCTAAGGCCCGACTGCCATATATTCTTATAGATATTCCTTGGCTACAAAGTTTAGCACAAGAGAGAAATGTATAACTACTTTCTGATTAGCAAGTGGATATGCCCTGTGGTTTTTCAGCTATGAAAGTTATCAAGGTTCTTCTAACAAAGGGGGAGGTAAAAGTCATCCATTTAAGGAAAAGTAATAATACTTATCTATAAAATACACACAAACATGACATATAAATGAGTCATTGGAAAACTCGAAAAATATTTCACTTAGAAGCAATGATTGTTAAAATAGATATAAGACACCTTCAACAAGATAAGTACATAAACCAATGAATTATTTCAATTTCCTTAGTATAGATGAAAACAAGATACATCACAAACATTCAAGCAATAGTATTTAAATATTTACGAAGTACGCATGAAAGTGTGTTGGCTGAATGAGATTTTGAATTAAGAAAAAGTTCCAAGATACATCAAGATAGTAAAGAGCACTAGCCTCGATAGTGGAGTGTTAGAATAAGCACTTGATCCTCTAAAAGAACCATTTTCCTCTCTCATTCCTAGTAGCAGGAGCCAAGGTGGAAAATCCTATGGATAAGCTATGAGGGTGAATATAGAACAAATGGGCTGACCAATCATCTCCCTTGTGATTCTTGGACTACCCTCATGAATATTTGACTTCTTTTTAACTCCTTCATGACTTTTTACATTACATGAATGAATCTTGGACTTCCACTTTAGATTACATTTTGTACTTTGCTTTTGATATTTACATCATTACATTCACGAGATATGTTGCAAGACACATGGACACAAATGACATTATGGTGACACTTACATAAGTCACAACTTGACAATGATAATATGGACTTCATCATAATAAAGTAGTGTCAATTTTCTCCTCTTATTGCTTTATATTCAATAAGAGATGTATCCAATACTTCGTCTTCATGAGAGATATGTGTTGTTCTTCATATACACCCTCCAAAGGGTTGTGAATCCATATGGAGTCTTCATGTGGTTCTGACCTTTGATCTTCTGTTATACTCTAGTGTTCCTTCATCTTCTTACCTAGTTATCATCTTATCCCTTCAGCTCCATAGGTGTCTTCCAGCATGGTCTCCTTCTCTGTTTCTTCCATCATCATCACGTCATGATAAGAAAGAGTACCTATCACTGAAAACCACTCATGATAAGTCGACATCAGTCTAAAAACTCATAACCTAACATGTTTCATGAAATAATTTGTTAGGGATACGATAGGGTGACTAATTGAGTGATTTACTTAGGGAATTCATTATTCCATAGTTCAAGGTCTAGTACCGAATCTTGAGGTTGCGCAATGTGTCGATCAGGATGGAGAGGGTCAAAAGATTGCATAATCGTGAGGTTTAAGATCTCAAGGCTGGGGTTGAGGCTCGAGGCTTCCCAATGCGTGGTTCTAGAAGGATATAATTAAGGGACTGCACAGTTGAGGGACTTATGAGGTCAATCTTGAGGATTGGTCCTCGAAATTTTCCAATGCGTAGTTCTAAGTGACCAAGCTAGGTGACTGTGCAGTTGAGGGGCTCAAGAGCTTAAGGTTGAGGATTAAGGCTTGGAGTTTCCCATGCACAGTTCTAACAGGAGAACGAGTTGGGAGATTTTACAGTTGAGGGGTTCAACGGCTTAAGCTTGAGACTTGAGCTTGAATTTTCCCAATGCACAGTTCTAGAGGGAGAAAATTCTCATGGATTACCCAGTTGTGCAAATCAAGGTGTCAGGTTGGAAGCTTGAGGATTGACACTATGCAGTCTGAAGTTGTGGTAGATTGGGGGGCACAAATTACACAACTCTATAGCTCAAGGGTCAAGGTTGGGCACTGTGACTACGTAGTTTTCAATTCCAAGTGCATAGTTTAAGAAGGCTGAATAAAGTCAAGTTTCCCCAAAGTGAGATTTTCTGGGTAAGGCTAAGTGTGGGATCAGTGAAGCTCAGGTGAACAAAGAAAAAACTAGATCATGATCACACACTTAAAAATTCGACGACGCAACATTTATCACTCATAAAACAAGGAAAACATGATTCCTTCAATGTCACGGTGATCCAACATACCCCTATAAGTTTGACACAAAAGGTACACTTTGCAATGAAAGTGACAACACTTGTGAAAAAATGCATAAATCATTAGGAATGAGTGTAAAACATGTCTACATGACTAGAAGGATTCATAAACACAAATTTTTCCCTTTGAAACTTGTGAGAACTCCACTTTACATGCTAAGAAACACTTTCCATGCCAAAAGATGACATTTTCTATATGAAAAGAAAAGTGTGAACAAAACTTTTGATATGTGAATGATAGTGAAAGAAACACATGCCAGCACAAATATAACATGAAATAGATGCTAATTAAGGTGAAAGAAATTGATAAACATAGTAAAAAACGTGAAAGCAACACTCGTGAGAGTGAAGGTGCACAAAATAAATAGTTTGAAAAACTCAATGAAAGTGCACACTAAATATTGACATAGGTTGATCATCACATAGGATCTATCTTCATGGAATTTGCTATTATTTTTAAATTTTATGTAAAATAATTCTTTCATGAACTTGTTGTGAACTGAGCATGTGTGAGAAAGTGGCTTTGACACTTACAATTCAATAAGAGAGCTCAAAGAATTAACAAAACATTAACTAGCCAAGAAATGAGTATGGAAAAAATGATTGCAAGATCCACATTAGGCTCCAAAATTCAAGTGTAGGAAACATTTTGGATGGTGTTGTCACATTTATAACACTTTGCGACACACTAGTAGAACTCCAGCTTCTCTGCCTTGGTTAATTATTTTGTGCAGGGTCTAGTTTCTTTGGAAGCATTGATTCATTGTTTAGATTACTTTGGCTTCCCCACTAACCCCATGTATAAAGATAGAAGCCTTCATCCTTTCTTGGTTGAACACAATCATAAAGATATCTATATCACAATGTTTTGAATCAGAATGAGGGTAATTTTATTAGCGAGATTTATATTTTTATAGTATAGATTTTCATCTCTAGTGTTAATCTATTTCCAACAGGCCTGAACAGGACCTTGGTGAAGTCACTATAAGAACATAAACATTGCCCTCCTGCTAGTGATCCTAGAAAGTACCCCAGTGGAGTTGCTTGCTTCATCTCCCTGTGCAATAATCCTTTCTCTTCTTTCACCCTTTATTTATTTATTTATATAGGATTGTACACCACTCCTTGTTCATTTCATGGGATGGACGAGGGCTCCCAACTTATTGAGAGAAGAAGAGTTTGTTCCTCTAGAGAAGCATATATAAAACCTTTGATATTGGTTTACTCGTTTAAATTCCCCCCTTTTTCTTCTTTACTTGATTGGATCAGCATGGAAAACACCAAAAAATAAATAATTGAGCATAGAAACAAGGATTTTAAAATAGATGTGGCCATCATGGTTTCACACAAAGCTCTCCTTATGCAAAGATCATAAATTCCATCAAAACGTCATCGACCAAAACGTATGTACCAATATTAAGAAGAAGGACTAAAGGTTAGCCAAATTTTGCAGTGTCACAAGACCCTCTTCTATTTTTCCACATTGTCTCTCGAGTCGAAGGGAACATCCTTCATGTGAATTCTTACTTAAAAAAATGAAAGAAGAGACAAGACACAAAAGGAAAAAAAAATCAAGGAAAAACAAAGAGCAAGTGCAGGATGAGTTTTCAACGAGAGGCTAATATGAATCTAGACATACTCATAGCCTAACAAGCTAGAAGGTCAAGGTCAAGTGTAATTGAATTTCCAATGTAGTCACCGTAACTACTCGTGACCTACATATATAAAGATAAAAGTGATTAAAATAGATATAGGACAATGTGCAATAGGAAATACGAGCACTTGAATATCTTGCACAAGAAATTAAAGGTCTTTCTTGTCGAAAAAAATATACGTCATAGCCACTACTTCTAACCATGTCTCATTCTTACATTTTCGATGAAAACCATAATTAAACAAACCTCGTAAGCCTCTTGTGAATGCATCTTCATCTATACTTCTCACCTTAGCAAGAATGACAAAAGATTGAAACTTGTTATTAGTGAAGGAGCTTTTCAAGTAAGATTACTCCAACCATTCAGTGATTGGATCGTGAAATTTAAGACAGTCCTCTTGAGAATTCTGAGATCCTAAAAGAGATGAATTTTTAATTAAAAGCCCAGCATCAAGATGATAATATTGCAAGGTAAAATGAGTTTGACCATATTTAGAATGCTTGTTAAGATAGTGAAGGCCTAACATCACCATCAGCAAAGGCTAAAGTTTCTCAACTACTTGACAAGTATCCGAATACAAAGATAAATCATACAGATCAATCAATGTGAAACAACTATAATCGGATATACATGTGGGATAATGGTAAATCGAATGACAATTAATATTATGATTAGATGGACCGTTTCTGGCATGAGATTCTCAGTTAATAGAAAAATATATATATATTAGTTCGAGCATATTCATAAATGCTTTGAATGATAGAATCATCATCCCTACATGTTGAATGTAATAAACCATTTTCCTATAACTTGTTACACATTGCACTAGAATCATAATCATTGAAATAAGTGAAAATAAATTGAAGTATAGAAAACACATGAAACAAGTCAAGATTTGATGAGCGAATAAGAATGTGAGTCGCTAGATAAATCATCCATTCATTAGTACTCAAGAGAATTTAAGGTGCGATGAAGAAAAAGATTAATTGTATAACATTCACAAGAAAAACGAAGAGCTAACTATTCTGAATTGAATCTGATAGACATGATTCCTTCATCCAAAGATAGTCTTTGCAATGATCAACTTTGCATTTACATGTTTCCATGCTAGATACACACTCTGAAGCCAAGTTAAGTTCAAGAGCCTTCCACGGGGATGAACCAACTAAAATATAATCTTGAATTTGATTATAAATCAAATACTAAAGGTTCAAAAGACTATGTCCACAATACCAAATATCTTTCAAGAAGGAATTTATATAGAGAGAAACCATGCAAAGAGAGAAACACTGTGAGGAAAACAAGATCTGACTTAGTTCAGGGATCTTACCAGATTTGTGAGAGCCATACATAACCATCAATAGAAATTGAAGTGCCTCAAATTCCTAACAAGTCTCGAAACTTCCAAGGGTTGTAGAATTATATTTTGGAGATTGAATCAGATCATGCATGTTGTGAGGATATTTAATTACAATGAATTCAATAAGACCACTACTAACCAGATGGAAACCATCTTTTTGATGATTTTATCAGACTTTAAAACTTCAATAGTTATATTACTCAAGTCGAAATTTTCTTCTAATTACACATCTAGGGATATATAAATCAAAAAAATTTCATGAGCAATTTGATTTCAAGAGTTGTCTTCATGAAAAACAAGAGATGATGAGGGATGGAAAGAATACTAAATTATTTGATTTTTTTCTTTTTCATCATGGATAACCTTACCACCTTGTCAAAAGAGAAGATATCTCATTCAATGAAGAAATTGAAAAGCATGGGGTATCTTCATCGCAGGTAGATGTCTCGCATATGGTGGAACATAAGGGATAGTGAGATGAAGTGGAAGTTTCGATGGATTAGATTGTGGATGAGACACCAAAATGTCAATTGGTGTTCTTGGGCATTCATAATCACATACATCAATAGAATCATCATTGTTAGGATCATTATTTTTCAAGATTTCATATTGATTAAGAAAACATATTTCATTTGATTTAGTACCGATATTAGTAGATTAAAAATTAGCCAAGAATGGAAGAGTATCATCTTGACATGGGGGAATTTGAAAAAGAGAATCAATATCAAGAGTCTGTTCATTTTCCTGCTCCTCTACCTGTGTAATGTGTCTACCTTATGCCTGATAACAATTTGAACCGACAACCTAAAAATAAGTAGTGTCAAGAACTAGTTGGTGGAGAAGATTGATCAAGCATGTCGTGGTACAAAGAGTCATGGCATCTAGATGCTAGAGGATAATAGATGTTCTTTGAAGAAGTAACAATTTCATTGGAACAATATTCATGATTGAGGTTAAGAGTGCTAATATCAACTTGAGGAATGAAAGAATTGGTCTTAACCCTAGGCTCCTTGAACCGTTCTTAGGTTTCCTCCATCAGATCTAGATCATCAGAAGTGGTTGAAGGTTGAAGAGACATATCGAACATTTTATTTTCAAATTTCCCAACATTGGCATCATCTCAAGAAGGCACCTACATCGGAACTAAAAAGGGAGGAGGACAAGGAACAAAAGGAATAGTAGGTTCCTGCTATAAAATTAGAGGTGTCTCATGATTTAAAAACAGTGGGGAAGCATAAATATCATGGGTTTTAAATTCATGATGTAAATAGATATGAACAAAACACTCAAACTTTTATTTCAAGAAATCGTGATATGTATATTACTTAGGAAATTCATAACAAAGGTGATGGAATCAATCAGAGAAATCCTCAATTGGTTCATTAGGCTTCATTCTTAGTTTATTAATTCTTTTAAGAGCATCTCGATAATCGTACCTATCAAATGTTAAATGGAGCTCCTTGATGAGGTGTTAAAAATAATGAATAGGTGGTAGGGTATGACACCATCGGCTAACTTGACCGTCAAGTGTGAGGTAGAAAAGAACACAAGCCACATCTTCACAATTAATTTCATAGTATTCACAAAACTCAAGAAAAATAGATAGATGCTCAGTAATGGATATACCACCCTCACTATCAAAGGATAGGTTAGAAAAATATTTTATGATTATGATTTGGGGATGAGCCATTTAAGATAAGAGATTCAAAGAAAACTCAACATGCAAAACTTTTCGTCTCGCCATCCTTCTAGCATTATTTGTTGATGGTGCTGGAAATCCTTCAAACAAGGGGTCTCCCCAATGAAAATTCCTAATTAGACTTCCCACCGTTTTGTTTGGGAGCCCTTCCTAAACTAAGGCCCGACTACCATATATTATTATAGATTTTCCTTGCCTAAAAATTTTAGCACAAGAGAGCAATGTGTAGGTGCTTTTATATTAGCAACTGGTTATGCCTTTTGGTTTTTCAAATGCGGAATGTATTAAGGTTCTTCTATTCCAGAGGAAGATAAAGTGATCCTTTTAAAGATGAGTCATAGTACTGATATAGAAAAGACACAAGATAATGACATATAAATGAATCAATGGACAACTAGTGAAATAGTTCACTTGGAAGCAACGATTGTTAAAACACATACAACACACCTTCAACATGATAAGTACCAAAGCCTTTGAAATAGTTCAATTTCTTTAGTATAGATGAAAACAACATACATCACAAACATTCAAAGAATATTCTTACAATATTTCTGGCATAGGAATGAAAGTATGTTGGCTCAACGAGAGTGTTACAGAAACCACTTGCTGCTCCAAAAGAAATACTTTCCTCTCTAATGCCTGGTAGGAGGAGCCAAAGTGAAAATTCCTTTTCATGAGCTATGAGGGTGTATATATAATAAATTAGGTGACAATTCACCTCCGTTTTGACTCTTTGACTACCCTCATGACCATTTGAATTTTCTATGACTCTTTGACTCCTTCATGACTTTTCACATTTTATGGATGAATATTGGACTTCCACTTTACATTACATTCTGTCCTTTTCTTTTGATATTGCCATCATTAAACCCACAAGAGATATGGAAAGACACATGGACACACATGACATTGTGGTGACACTTGTATAAGTCACAACTTGACAATGATAATATGGACTCCATGATAAGGTAGTAGTGTCAAGTTGTTCTTCTTGTTGATTTGTCTTCAATAAGAGATGTATCCATTACTTCAACTACATGTGAGATATGCTTTGTTATTCATATCCACCCTCCAAAGGGCTGTGAATCAGTATGGAGTCTTCAAGTAGTCCTAAACTTTATTCTTCTGTTGTACCCTGGTCTCCCTTCGTCTCCTCACATGATGATCATATTATCTCTTTAGATCCATAAGTGTCTTCTAGCATGGTATCCTTCTCCTTTTATTCCATTATAATCATTTCATGATAAGATAGAGTAGCTATAACTAAAAACCATTAATGACAAGTCAAGATTAGTTGGAAAACTGCTAATATAGCATGTTTCATGAAATCATTTCTTTGGTCTAGAATAGGCTGGTTGATTGAGTAATTGACTTAGGGATTGTACAGTTCTAGAGGCCAAGGTCTAGGACTGAGGCTTGAGACTACATGATATGCAGTTCAGGATGGCCAAGGTTAAAGGATTGCATAATTGAGGGGTTAAAAAACTCAATACTGGGGCTCAAGACATGAGGTTTCCTAATCTGCAATTTTGGAAGGAAAAACTTAAGGTACTCCGCAATTGAGGGACTTAGAAGGAAAATCTTGAGGCTTGAGCCTTGAAGTTTTCCAATGTACAATTCTGAAAGTAAAAAGTTAAGGGATTGCACAATTGAGGGACTTAGGAGGTCAGTGTTGAGGCTTGAGCCTTGAAGTTTCCCAATTTTCAGTTCTGAGAGGCTAGGTTAGGTGATTGCGCAGATGAGGGGATCAAGAGCTCAAGGTTGGGGCTTCAAGCTTGGAGTTTCCCAATGCATAGTTTTGGTAGGAAAACAAGCTAGGAGATTGTGCAGTGTGGGGGTTCAAGGGATCAAGCTTTAGGCTTAAGGTTTGAATTCTCCTATTGCATAGTTCTGGAGGGAGAATAGTATCATGGATTGCACAGTTGTGAAACTCAAGGTGTTAGGCTAGAAGCTTAACACTCAACACTGCAAAGTGTGCAGTTGTGGCTGATTGGGAGGTAGAAATTGGATAATTATGGAGTTCAAGGATTAAGGTTGGGCTTTTTGGTTGTACAATCTATAGTTCCAATAGGCAAGGTTATGGATTGAGGGTTGAGACTATGCAGTGCATAGTTTGGGAAGGTTGAGAGAAGTCAAGTTGGTGGGGAGTGAATTTTTTCATATAAGGCAAAGTGTGGGATTAGTGAAGATCAAGAAAACAAAGAAAAAACTAGATCATGATCACACACTTAAATAGTTGAAGAAATTACATTTATCACTCATAAAACAAGAACAACATGAACTCTTGAATGTGACGGTGATACAATATACCCCTCCAAGTGCAATACAAAAGGTACACTTTGCGACGAAAGTGACGACACTTATGTGACAATGCATAAATCTTTAGGAATGAGTGTAAAACATGTCTACATGACTAGAAGGACTCATCAGTACCAAATTTACCCTTTCAATAAAGCCAAAACTCATCTTTACATGATAAGAAACACTTTCAATGCCAAAATACAACACTTACTATATCAAAATAAAAGTGTGAACAACACTTGTGATATTTGAATGATGGTGAAAGAGACACATTCCAAAGAAAAGATAACATGAAAATGACACTAATTAAGGTGAAAGTAAGTTAAAGAGATAGTTGAAAACATGAAAGTGATACTCACGAGAGAAAAGGTGCACAAATGCGATAGTTTGAAAAACTCACCGAAATAGAATTACAATTGCATCCAAAAGTGAGAAATTGTTAATGAAAGCATGCGCTGACTATTTACATAGCTTGATCATCAAACATAAACTGCCTTGATGGATTGTGTCATGCTTTTTCAAGCTTGCTTAAAATATTATGCTCATGAACATGTTAACAATTGAGAATGTGTGAGAAGGTGACTTCAACACTTACAATTTAAGAAGAGAGCTCAAAGATTGAATAAAGCATCAACCAAGAAAGAAGTGACTATGGAACGACCAATTGCAAGATCCAAGGTAGGCTCCAAAATTCAAGTGTAGGCAAACTTTTCGGGGTGTTTCCGTAACAACAACACTTAGATAAGTCCTTTCTCAAATATGCATTATCATCTTCAAATTTTTGGGGTCTTGTCGTAACAACAACACTTAGATAAGTCCTTTCTCAAATATGCATTATCATCTTCTAATATTTCACAAGTATTTTTCATGTCCCTTAGCCAATTTATTGGGTTCTTTTAGTTTTTTTTCTTCTTCTAATTAAACCTTTTGGATATTAATTGGTTCCTCATTAGAACAATTATTCTCTTTTTTTGCTTTTGAAATTTTTTCCTTTTACCTTCTGTTCTTTCTTCTATCATTCTTTAGTTCATCTGGAGCACAAGTCAACTTTTCTTCAAGATCATCTTAGCCTTCAACTTCTTCCATGAGATTTGAGTTATATTTATAGTTTTATTTAGTTTTTATGGACATTATTAGGCATTTATCTAGCCCTTCACCAAATATCTATTCATTTCTCTCTTCTAATGAGGACTCATCTACTTTGGAATAGAAGAACTTATCATTATAAGACTTTCCCTTATTATGTTTATTAATTATAATTCTATTCTTATACTCTCTTTCATGTTCATGAGCTTCTACTTTAGGATGGGACACTAAGAATAAAAATGGAAAATTATACCACTATCTAGATCCGCTTTTTAACTTTGTCATGAATTGAGCTACCTCTGGATCTAACTGATGGTTGCAGAAATATTTTATTATTTTATTTGAGACTTTGGAGGAAACTCCTTTGGTCCCGACAACTCTTTTTCCAATCCTCATTTCATATGTTGCGAGAACTCCATGGATTTCTTCCATATTTAAGTTGTATAGTTCCTTCATCTCCTCAATGGCTAAGATCTTGTCATTGAATCTCATGAAAAGAGATCTCAACAATTTATCAACAAAAACTACTTCATCAACTTTTAATTAAGACCTTTAGTGGTGTTTACAACTTCATCAACTCTATGAAAGAATCTACAATAATTTCATCTTCGTTCATCTTCAGGCTTTCAAACCTCACGTTGTCTATTTGAAGTTTATATTTCTTTACCTTATCATCTACTTCGTAATATCTCTAGATCTTATCCCACATATCCTTGGTATATTTATAATACATTATCCTAGTGAATTTATATGAAACAAGACCACATATAATTGCATTTTTTTCCTTTGATTTTTTTGTAAAGGCCCTTCTTCCAGCTAGAACTACTAGAAGAGTTGTTGGAGTTTTGTATCTGTATTCAATAAACATCCAAATGTCAAGACCAAGATACATTAAATAGGAGCTCATTATTACCTTCCAGAA
This sequence comes from Pinus taeda, assembly GCA_000404065.3. Lineage (NCBI taxonomy): Eukaryota > Viridiplantae > Streptophyta > Pinopsida > Pinales > Pinaceae > Pinus > Pinus taeda. Next base: position 249,531 of record APFE031622005.1, read on the forward strand.
TTTCTAATTGGTCCCATCAAATGTATGAGATCTATTTTCAAATGATCCATTAACTCGTCATTAATTCCCTGAAGATCTATGTTGCAAAAGTTAAACTTTTCCAATAGGAATGCACTCTCATACCAATTGTTGGATTAACAATTCTACTCAGGATGGGGGTCTACCAATATGTTACACTTTTACACTATTTAAAACATTCAATCACAAAATAATAATAACATTCACGTAAGAGCATTGAACATAGGATATATGCAGAAACCATTCGAGAGAAAACAATAGAAGCTACATTCAATTTTTTGACAGAAGTAGGAACCAACATAATGTTAAAATATTTGTAGGAACCAACCTACAGGAGATACCAATCCCCTTGGCTTTGCAAGCACAAAGTTTAGACACTAATCCCCTCATTTTTGTAAGAAACAACTTAAAGGAGACAAAAATCCCCCCAAATTTGGAAGCACATCCTTGTACGAGACACCAATGCCCTTCAAATATATTCACCCAATGTATTTTACCTCATATATCTCTATTTCATCACATTTTTAGATTGGAACTAGAATTAATTTCTTCAATTATTACACATACAACAATCATTAATTAAGATGTCCTTCCTTTATTTTCTTTCTCAGTAACAATCATCTCTTTCTAGTTCGATGGTGTTGTTCTATCATGTTTCACAACATAACTCTCTATTTTGCACCAGTATTTGCTAGCCCAAATATTACACTTATCTTCTCTACACACACTCCGTTCACTAAAGTTCTCTTATAGATATTGCATATGCTCCCGAATCATAGCTATACACACTCTCTATGCATTTTGTTCCAACTTTTTTTGGCTCATACCTGCAATTGTTCTCCTTAGCTTACACATAGTATATACATAGATTACCTCACACATTTCCTATGATCACACACGAGGATACACCATTGTTCTTTACAATTGGTGAAAATTCTTTATTACTATTTGTTCACCCACTGACACTTCTTTAACTCCCCATTCATATTTATAATTTTGAGTGAGCTCTTATTCTTCCTTGGGTCTTTCTTGGTGTTATTTCTTACATAGTTTTCTTATCCCTTAATTCTACAGGGCCATGCCTTATGACTGATTCACTGGAAGAACCTTGATTATTGGGCCCATGACCTTGATTACTACTCTAGCACTATTTTTCCTTTGGTATTTGTACTTTTCAATTTATGGGATCTTCACAGTAGTTGTGTCAGATATCTGCTTGACAACAACTTCAGTATCACACCGAGACTGCTTGAATGGGACAACTCTTATTGCATGTCTATTTTTACATACTGATGCTATGGTAGCCTAGTAAGGCCCCATTTTGGGTGGTCCTTTGGATCAACTATGTTTGGTACAAATCCTTGTTCGATAACTATTTTAGCCAATCCAAACTAGACAGGAAACCTTACCTAAAACACTATGCTCACGAAAATACCAAGACCTCAGAGGCTACCACATCAATACACCATGGACCAATCATGACTTTCCATGTCTTCCTCTTTCCAATTTATGACAAACTCATCATACCTACCACATCACATTAGATATCAGCCTCAAAATTCACACATAAAATTGCACTTTGTTTCTCGGTATACAAAACATCAACTAATGATGATCATAGCCATTTACAACCAATGAAAAATTATTGTTACTTTGGGACTTCACACCTTGGGTCGATCTACTACCATTCCACTTCAAAACTATGAGGTATAAATATGTTATGGTCTAATATGGGATCCAGTACATTGTCCATGTCATTTTCTATGTCGTCTCTTCAGTCATCTGTTACAACAATTCTAAGCATGCCATGTGTATGCATGTTGACTTATCCCTGCCACATGTAACTTGCCAATCGTTTAGTTGGCTAGCCCAAAATGACATTTTTACCCACCTTGTCTCACTCATTCCTATTTCCATCTTAGTAATTCATGCCACCTATTACTACACATCATCAATGCCACTTGGCCTACCATGTCACCTTAGGATATCAAACATCAAGAGTTTTACTAATTGTTAAAGTTTTTAGCATTGATATAATTATAAATCAAGTCGAATCCCATATGTCACAGGATAATAGGATCTTATCCCTTGGGAGCTATATTTTTGGCTCGATGTAATTGGAAAAATGTTTGAGTGTTAACCACATTAAATTTCTTAGCCTACTTAATTCTCGGCCTTCTTTGCTTCATGGTCTACTTTGACTTCTTAAGTTCTTGACATTATTTTCTTTCTTTCCTTCTTGGCCTGCTCAACCTGTCGCATTATTTACCTTCTAATTATGCTAATGGAAAATATATCCTACAAATAGACAAGGACTCCCATGACCTTTCCCATGACTCATGGTAGGGAGACGTAAAACAACTATGTGGGAAATGACAAACATAGAGAATCATTAGTCAATTAATGATTCAAAAGGATTTCAAGGATATGGGATCATGTTTTTGTGCATTGTGTTGTAAATAATGATAAATGGAATCACTGATGTCAAAGGGGTACTTAAGGAAGCAGTGGTATCGCTATATGTTGAAGCAGTACCTAAGGAAACAACATGACCCTCTATGAATCTGTATGGAAAATGGGCCTCCTACAATTGAAGTTAAATATAATTTGAGTTTTTGATATAGTTATGACACCCTAATAAGATTATGGAAAAAATGATTAGATATGCCTTGTTAAAACCTTACCAATGGTATATCATATTTTAAAAAATACCCCATGGAAAAAAAGTTACAGATTATTGAAAAACAACAACAATAAAGGACCCAAATATGGGAGAAAAACCTAAGTTACCAGATTTGTTAAAAGCCATGCATAGTCGTGCTATTTTGGAACTATCACATGGATTATAGAAAAGAATGCATGATCATGGTATTGTGGAACTAGCACGTGGATTATTAAAAAGCACGCATGGTCATGGATTGATGGAACCACCACATGGCACGAGCTTTAACAGTTTAATCACAAAAAATCCATTAACCCTTAGTAGGCTCTCATGAGCCATGGATCCACATGAAAATATATATATACAAGACTTTGAAACTAAAAAATGATCATTAATTGAAAACATATATAAACATATCTATTTTGAGAATGTGTGACTGTGGATTTCTGAGATTTAGATTGGTTTGCTTGTTTGGGTTTGTCAATTATTATTATAACCCGACTGATACTCATTTTCATTCTAGTTCACATGGAATATTTACTAACCATTGTATCAAAATGTATGGGTCCATTTCTTGCAAAGATAGTAACCACCATTGCTTACCAATAGGCCACCAAAATGCCATGGTTTCGATCCACCAAAGGAGTAACACAGTGATTGATCTTGAGCTGAGTCACTAAGGATATGTAAGTATTTTTATTGATAATCATAGAGCATAGTGGTACCAAAGCCACAAAGAGCTCGAGAATAAAAGTTGTTTCATAGCTATAAGAGCCCAAGAGTCACAATGGTCACCTAGCTATGAGAGCCCAAGTCAGAGTGGCTACATAGTCACAAACCACATTAGTCGTAAAGCTAAAAAGAGCTCAAGAGTCATATTGATCACATAACCATGAGAGCCTGAGTAATAATGGTCACTTAGTCACATAGCACAATGGTTGCAGAACCACGAGATCCAAAGGACACAGTGGTTGGATAGTCATGAGAGCCCAAGAAAACCATAGTCATGAGAGCCTGAGGAGCATAGTGGGTGCATTGGCTTCATTCGTGGGCCATTTAGTTGCGATAATGGTCACATTGGTTCGATATGTGATTCGTTACATCGATTTGGAACTTGAGTAATGACAAGGAGTGTCAACCATGGATGTCCACATATTTAACCTTTGTTGTATTAACAATATTACAAAACAAATGAGCAAAGATGATATAACAAGCAACATTGATCAACGAAATTGGTAAGGCACTTCGGTGATGTATCCTTGGTCCCGGGTTTGATTCGTGTGGTTTAGTTGGTTAAAAAAAATATTTCATATATATATGGTTCATTTTGTCAAACTTTTAGAAAAACAGTGATGGTTGTTTCCAAAATGAATCACTTGTAGAATATTTAAATAGTTGTATAGTAATATATGGTTGTTTTGAGTTTTTAGGCTCAATATTAGTCCAAATTTTATTCTGAAAGAAGGTGGATTATTAAGGATTAGAGATGGATGTAGCCATATATGTGTAATTATCTTATGAAACCTATTTTATGGCCATAATATCTTTAGTATTTTTTCAAGAGTCTATGAGCAGGGTTTTGCTGTTTTGGGTACATGGTAAAAAAAAGTTCTGAAAATAAGTTTCGGTGACAATATTGATTAACTTGTTGGACCAGAGCATGGGTAGCAATTTTTTTAGGTTTTAGTGAGATTATTTGTGGTAGTGACAATATTTATAGCTGAAGCGATTGTGATTGTGACAGTAACAATATTTTCATGTTGTAATGGTAGTGATAGACATGACAGTATGTGCAAATTGAGATCATGGTATAGGTTATGATGATCACAATAGAGATTACAAGATTCAAATTTTGATACTGCTTATGATTCATTGGTATATGATGACAGTGGATCTAATTTGAAAATTATATGAAAAATAGGACCCCAAGGTATTGATGAAGGAAGCGAATACCTCCACTAAGGTTGAAGTCTAGAGTAGGTTGGAGCTCAGTCATCATAGAGGTTAGAGCCTAGAGTAGGTTGGTGCCTTAAAGAAGTTGTAGCCTACAGTGAATAGTTGCTTACATCTTTCATACTTGGTGCCTCAATCAGGTTTTAGTCTACCACAATTGGTATCCTGCGTTTCTTGGGGGTAGTTGCCTCCAGCAGGTCATAGCCTACAAATCTATGTAGAGAATTAAAGATAAATGTATATATATGTGTGTGTGTGGTTTTCTCTTGTATGGGTTTCCCCATAAAAATATTGTTTCTCTTTGTGATGTGATGGATTCTTGATATGTTATTGATATGATAGTTAATTATTATATTTGATTATATAATTCTTGTGGTTCATTACTATATGGTTGTATGATTATGAAAAATGTGACTTTTTAAAATTGGTCTCACACTGATTCACCCCCCCCCCCCCCCCCCCCCCCCTGAGTGTGATCTTTGGGCCAACAAGTGGTATCAGAGAATGTTACTTTCAAGAATAGTTAACTATAGGAAGGTTGAAGATTAAGGAAGATGGCCATGACCAGAGGAATGGGCAAGGCCACTATGTTTGATGGAACAAACTACGAATTTAGGAAGATAAGGATGGAGACGCATCTCATCTCCTTGGAAGTATAAGTTTTCAAAATTCTGGAGACCGATTATAAATTTCCTAATGTTAGTCAAATATATATAACAGAGAAGGAAGTTTACACATATTGTGCAAAAGATAAACATGCTACCTTTAGTGCCTTGGAAAAGTAAAAAACGTTCAAAGTAATATAATGTAAGTTAGCTAATGATGAATGGAACAAACTCAAAGCCTATTATGAAGGGGATGAGAAATTCAAAGAAGTTAGGTTGCAAGCCCTAAGGGGCAAATTTGAATGTGAAAAAAATGAATAAATTACTTCATAATTTATTGGATTATACAATATAGTCAACTCTATTGTAGGTCTCAATGAGGTATTCTTTTATAGCTATGTTGTTCAAAAAGCATTGAGACCACTTCCATCAACATTCATTCCGAATGTAGTAGCCTTTTAGGAAGTATCTAAAGTAGACCAGGTGTTTGTCGATAAACCTCATGGAACTCTCTCCACTTATGACTTAAGAATCAATGAAGACAAATCGAGAGTCAGGGAAGTAGTCTTCAATGTAGAAAAAGAAAGTAAGAAGAAAAATGATACAAAATACTCTAACTCTAATGAAGAAAAAGCCAAATTTATCCGTAAATTGAAGAGAGGAACTGAAAAATTCAAATGTAATGTTAATTTCAAATGATTTTATGGGCCCCATTAGTAGGTATATTATAAGGAAAAATTTCTATCCTATTGCCTATAAATTATTCTTTTCTCACATTAATTAACATCCCTTTGGCTCTAATGTGTTTAGTAGGAAGACTAAAGGGTGTTTGTTATACCTCATGGCCTAATGTGGTTAATGTGTAGGAAAAACATATTTTTTTAGTGCATTTAGAGGCACATTGGAGGAATCTAGAGAAGATGTAGGAGGATTTTCCCTTGCATTTACTGTCCTTCAACTCGACTTGAAGCCTAGAATCGCTCATGAACAAATTGAGGTCTACTAGAAGCTAATGAAATCAAGTAATTTCAACGATATAAGGGATCTAGATCCAATTTTTTTCAATAATTTGGAGGGAAGAAATCCTCTTTCCAAGGAGGTTTCCACTCAGACATCTTTGTATAAATCATCAATCCCGAGGGCTCCCTAGGATTTGAACGTTTAGAGAAAGTAGAGCTACTAGGAATCAATTGCTTGAGATTGTCATTTCCATTTTCATTTGCATGATGTGTATGAAATCCATTATATGCTAATGAAAGGTATGCTATTATTTTAGATATAATTTTGTTTCAGAGGGCCTTCTCCTTTGGGTTAGTGCCCAACCTAGAGGCTCAAGTCTCTCTTTAGGTATCTTATTTATGCATTATTTTAGTAGCATCATTTCCTTCTTTGTTTTAATATAAGTTTACTTTCCAGAAAAATTGTGGTTGCAGACCTTATTACGACCTCTCTTGTGCGAGGTGTGGTTGAGGATTCTAAAACAATAAGCAAAAAATATGTGGTGTTCTTCCTTTGTAGATTGCTAGGCTTTAACTCATTTCTCTCTTGCATACTCTGTTTGTACAATATAGGAGTTAAAATCATCTCTCTCTCTCAAGATTCCTTGTATGTAGGTTAGATGAATCTTTTAAAGTAGATTAGTTCTTAATGAAATAAAATTCAACTAAACCTTCTTTGTTTTATTTCATAAAATTTGACTCATCCTTTCTTGCCTAGTTCATTTTGTTGCAATTTGATCATTGGTTTGGCATTATTTTCAAGAAAAAGAAGGGATTGATTATTGGTCTGTAGGTACAACCAGTGGCTTTCGTGGTTGGCACACTCATCCTAGATATCATTTTTCATCATCAACCTCTTCCTTAATATCTCACATTTCCCTCAAAATGTTTCCAATGAGATCACATTTCTAGGTCGTTGAAGGATGTCATGAGCATTTTATTTTGTGAAAGATGGGCCTCTAAGGGGTGGTAAGCATGGAAAATGCCTCACATAGCCTTAATGCACCTTCATCTACCTTTATCCACCTTCAAAACACTTTTTCTACCCTCAGAATGTTTATGGATCTAGACCTGTAGCAAAATAGGGAAATCCTAAAACATCCTATAGCAATCACGTAGCAACCATGTAGCATCTTGTATCATTGTCCAAACTTAACCTGATTTTCTCTAGGAGCTTGATTTTTACCTCTTTGGATTGAATAAGTACCCCTAGGCTCTAAATTCATTATTAGGGAGGATTAAACACCACTCTAGACCCACCTTTCTTTCACTGGAAGTACACATCTACAATTAGAATTAGAAGATAGATTCCCACATTTGAATAACAATTATTTTTTTCTTATGAAATGTACATGGATTATGTTAGTAAATCTAAGTTTCCTTTAACATAGTGATAAAAAGTGTGATTCATCATTGCAAAGTAGATTAGCCCTGATTCTTGAATTCATGCTTTCTTAGGATTTTAGTCACACACATTGTTGTTGAAAATATCAAATTCCCCTTTCCAAAGAAACTTTACACATTTTGCATGTAAAGTATTGATTTCCATTCCGTAAGTAGACTAGCACTTTTCATCTATTCAATTAGCACAGTGTTTACATTTGGATGAACAAAACTTTTCATTAGAATAGTCTTTACATTCCTACAACTAGAGTTAGACTTTACATTTGGCTGAATAGAACTTTCGTTTCTGCAATTATAATAATGTTTTCGTTCCTACAAATAGAGTAAAACACTCCCTTTTCATGTAATTTCTTTCTTTAAGCTAGTTGAAGGAGGGGTATTTGCATCACTTGATATGATCCATTGCTTGAATTTCGCATGAGTATAAATTGACCTACTATGCATATAGCATTGTCACCTCTAAGTTCGCATGAATCACTGGTTGATAAATAATTTGGTATCCTTAGGAGTCTCAATATTATTTTTGAAATATTGAGGCTCATCACATTTTGGTGTTTTAGTCAGGGAGGCATCCAAGTAGGTTTTGTTTCTACTCATAATTTTCCTTTATTTTTTATCTTTTATTTTGCATCAGTACTATTGATTTGGGAAATTTAAAAAAGAACAGGAAAATCCAAAAAAAGAGAAAACAAAAATAGTTCTTTCATGTCTCATAGTAGTATGGATAAGATAGGAAACTCCTACCAAAAAACCCCACCCCTTCAAGTAGTCATCAATCACTCTTCTTCAGTGATTGTGATATTACCTCTCTAACCACGGGGCAGTTAGAAAATCCTCTAGGTGAGCAACTTGAAATTTTGGAAGAACCCATAGGGGACGAAGAGTCCATATCACATATCCAAAACATCGTTTAAAACAATAAGAATGAGTTCTTTTCCATATGAGAATCCAATGGGGAGGTCAGGATGAATAATATCATCCCCACTTCCCTTCCACACATCCATGGATTAGCCTTTGAGAACCCTTACACATTTATCCTTGAGTTTGTTGTAGTTTGCAGGACCAATGATTATACCTCTGATGACCAAAATTTGAAGTTATTTCCTTCCACCTTCAAATATGTAGCCTTGCTCTAGGGCTAGATGAGTCGTTGGAATACTATGAGGAAAGGTTCCAACTAAATTATAGGAGGCCTAATTGTACCATTGATCCTGAATCACTCAAGCTTGTACTTCATTGAGGGATCATGGAAAATGTAATGGAGCCACTCAATCTGTTGGTTGGAGGAGATATTTACTATATGACCTATTATGACATCTAGAAAATATTCAAGAACCATTTGAGGGTTGCTAGGAAAAAGGGAAGGTCCATTGAAGGTTTGGTCAACTCTTCTCTCTCCACCTCAAACATCAAACATGAGATAGGGAGTATGTTGGAAGATTTCAAGAGTGAAATGTTTCATATGTTTTCCTTGCATATGGACACTATGAAAATTAAAAGGAAGAAAGAGGAAGCAGAAAGGGCACTAGTTATTGTTTTCACTCGATGCACTAATAGGCATCCCAAAAATGTGTGCATAGTGAACACCATAGAGGTCTACTGTCTCTATGAGGAAAAAAATGGAACAGATAATTGTTCCTCTCTTCCATGCCTAAAGGTTGTATACAAGGGACAAGAGAATGTCTTTAAACAACTCTGCGTCATCAACCAAAGGAGGCCCCAAGGCCCTCAACATATAAACAAGGCATGCAAGGTGCACAATATCCTCCTTACAATTCAAATCAAATTAACCTTTCTATCCTTGATACCCTCCAACTCATCCATAATTTTCCATGCCCTCTCCTTGCTCATATGCTCCTCAATATCCCCTTCATCTTGTCAAACCATCTTTCTAGCCATATCAACCTTATTCTCCTCAATGGGGCAACCATTCACAAGAATGGAGGCCTCAGACAACCCAACCTCATCCCTTAATGCCTCCTTCTCAACCTCTACCTCAAATACCTCACAAAAACCCACTTAAGCAACCTCAAATGCTTTCCCAACCCAATCTGAACCCAAATAATAAGTAGGAAAAACAAGTTTATAGTGGGGAAACATCCTATCCTTCTTATGTTGTAGATATCCAAGGGATCAATCTTTGGTCTGGGAATGTACTCCCATATTCTCACCGACCTTCTACACCTAAAAATATTGAAGAAGATAATTAATATGGTACCCTCAATCCAATGCACCTCCCTATCCTGAAAGGTCGGTCCAACCTAAACAACACACCCCGAAAGAGGCTGAACTTTTGTGAGAATTGAAGAACTTGTGTGTTAGAATAACCCTTCTCTAGGCCATGAAATATGTCCTCATTTAGAAAAATATTATCAAGGAATAATGTTTCAAGGGGCCTGGGAGAAGAAAAAGAGATGACCCCACTATTAATGTTGTTGGGCAGTTGTCTGATCTAATGCTTGGGAGGGTGATATTCCCAAAGTACATGGATCTTGGTAGCCCAGTAGTGGATTTTTGCATTATTAACATTGTAGTGTTTAATACCTTGATTGACCTTCGATTGCAGTGAATGTTATGACCAAGAAAATTATTCTAAAGCTCAACCTCCAAGGTGCCTTAAGGAAGACCACCACAATATTACATCTTGCAAACATACCCACATTGTCCTCTGGATGAGTTATTGAGGATGTGATGGTCTCTATAGAATCCTTGGAGTATCCCATAGATTTCCTTTCCCTCTAGCCTAAGACAAAGTTTAATGGTTACCCTCTCATCCTAAGGAGACCTTGGTTGGACATTGTTGATCTTACATTAGTTGAAGTGCCAGGAGCATGACCATAAAGAATGAGCATCTCTTAGAGTATCTTGTATTATATCCCCCTACTCAACCTTCTATTGAGCATGAATTACCCTTGTGGATAGAGAATGAGGAAGAATAAGACCTTTATCAATCATCCCACTACTCAGTTTTTACAATAAACACTACTTTGGGAAGTAGGGAGCAAGATGAAGATGACCTTATTGACCACTTATTACCATATCAAGCTCCAACTTCCATGCCAATTGATGAACCGGTGGAGGAATCCTTAGATAAACTTGATAAGAATCCATGGACCAATATATGCTCTACCAATTCTGACATAGATCATGCCAAGATCATGGAAATAAACCCTTCCCTCTCTGCTGACCAAGAAGAGAAATTATGTATTGTATTGAGGAAAAACCTTGATGCCTTTGCAAGGAACATTAATGAAATGAAAGGGGTGCATCCCTCATTTTATACTCATCATATTTACATCAAGGAGGGATGCAAACCTATGTGCCAACCCTAGAGTAGGATGAATCCTTCCCTTAAGGATATTATAAAAGAATATTTTAAATATTTTTGGATGAAAGGTTCATATAACCCATTTCAGATGGTGAAGGGGTGTCCCCTCTTTTCATATCACCCAAGAATAATGGGAAGTGGAGAATTTGTGTTGATTATAGAGAACTTAACATGGCTACAAAGAAGGATTGTTTCCCACTGCCTTTCATTGATTAGGTCCTTCTTAGGTGGATTTAGTGGGTATAACCAGATTCAAATCAGCCCTGAGGACCAAGATAAGACCACATTCAAATGTTCACGAGGGACCTTTTCTTATAAGGTCTTTCAATTTGGTTTGTGTAATTCTCTTGCTACTTTCCAGAGGGAAGTATTGAGTATTTTATTGACCACGTTCATGACATTGTTGGGATATAAATGAACGGTTTCACCTCTTATTAGAGTGATTTTATAGAATACCTTTCTAATATATGTAAATTCTTGAGGAAATATATTTATATGAATCTTTCATTGAGTCGTGAGAAATGTGAATTTTTGATGAATGCAGGGACTGTCCTAGGCCATTCCATATCCTAGGAAGGGATCCAGGTTGACCCCAACAATGTTATCATCATTAGAAAGGTCCCTACCCCTAAAAAGTAAAGTGATATCAGAAGCTTCCTCGGTTTGGTCGAATATTACAAATGATTCATCAAGGACTTCAATAAGTTGGCCTCACCCCTATTTAGATTGTTGGATAAAGATTCAGACTTTTGTTGGACAGATAAGTGCCAAGAGGCATTTGAAAAGCTAAAAGATAAATTGACTACTGCACCCATCCTCAGAGGCCTGAATTGGGCATTGCTATTCTACAACCACACAGATGCATACCATAAATTTGTAGGAGTAGCCTTAGGACAAGTGAAAAAAAAATTACTTATGCAATATACTTCATTAGTAAGAACCTTTCTAAAGTTGAACTCAACTATACAGTCATTGAAAAGGAACTCCTATCTATGGTGCATTATTTGAATAATTTAGGCACTATATCACTGGATATCAAGTCTTTGTTCATACAGATCATGTAGCCATTAAATACTTAGTGAATAAACCCAATTTCAATGCTAGAATCATTAAATGGTTATTATTATTACAACAATTTTATCTAACTCTTGTTGATAAGCTAGGAAAGGAAAACATGGTTGCATATTTTTTGTCAAGACTAACCTTGCGTGTAGGAAATGAGTAGATGGTATATGATCAAATTCTAGATGAAAAACTATTTTCCATGTCGGTGCTATATCCTTGGTGTTCTAATATAGTAAATTACTTGGTTACTGGGAGGTTCCCTCTTAATCTATCCTACATGGAAAAGAGAAATATTATTAGGAAGAGTGCCCCTTTCACCTGGATTGGGGGGATCTCTTTAAGTTGGGGCCAAATCGCATTTTGAGAATATGTGTGAGAGAGGATGTTGTATTTGAAATCCTCTCAACATGCCATGATGGACCTTGTGGGGGCTATTTTTCTACTGAAAGGATAACATTCAAAGTTCTACAAGTTGAATACTACTGGCCTACTCTAAATCAAGATGTGAGGAGGTACACTGCTAGGTGTGATGAGTTCAAAAGGATGTGAAAGCCTACATGCAATGATGAGATGCCCCTAAAACCTCAAGTGACTCTAGAGGCATTTGAGAAGTTGCACATGGATTTAATTAGGCCCACTAATCCCACATCTAGGCAAAAGAGGTATATCATTGTGTGCACCAATTACTTGAACAATTAGGTTGAAGCAAAGGAAATAAATGTAGAAACCAAGTAGGAATACCTAAAAGGGAAAACATCTTTTACAAGTTTAGTTTTATGAGGGATTTGGTCACTAATCAAGGGACACAATTAACCTCGAATTTGATTGAAGATGTCATGGAGAATCACCACATAAAGAACATGAAATTCACTACCTATCACCCTTGGGAAAATGGTAAAATGGAGGTCACAAATAGAGCCTTGGAGAGCATTTTGACCAAGGTTGTTCGCAGTAGAAGAAGGGATTGGGCATACCGACTTATAAAGGCCACTTGGGCCTACAATACTACTTGGAATACCACTATATTTACCCCATTTGAATTGGTTTATGGAAAGAAAGACATGTTTTCTATTGAATTTGAATACAATACCTTAATGATGGAAACATAGTTGGATTTAAACCTTAGTGTAGAACAACAATAAAGGTTGCTCCAGATCAATGGTTTGGATGAGTTCATATTATAGGCTCTCATGCATACTGAGGTAGTCCAACTATAGAGGAAGGTTTAGCATGAATTTTTTTTAGGGAGAGAGCCTTTCAAGAAGGTCATCGGGCCCTTCTATATGATTCAAGATTCAAGGATTTCAAATGGAAATTGATGACAAGGTGGTTTGGCCCCTATCTAGTGGAAAATTGTTATGACAATCAGTTTGTCCAAATCAGAACAATTGATGAGGAAGGTATTCCATTTCTTGTTAATGGTTATTGGTTGAAGTTGTATAAAAGGCCTATGTCAAAAGAGTGTTTCACAAGTTCAATAATTAAGGAGATTAATGTAATTGGGTGCCTCACAACCCTTAGCTCATCCGACCTTTGAAAAACAAATGAAGGAAAAGAATAAAAGAAGAAAAAAAAGAGAAAAAGCAAAGAATAAAATTCCTAGGTGAAAACCAAAATGAAGCACCTAAGGTTAACTCTAGGGTTGAAAACGTCCCAAAGGCAACACAAGAGAAATAAAAAAAAAAAAGGAAAAATATAAAAAATATCCCCAAGTGAAAACCTCCTTTGAGGCACCTAGGGAAAGCCTGTGGATTGAAAACCTCTTTAGAGGCAACTTGCAGGTCTCAAAAAAAAAGAGGGAGAGAAAAGAGAAGAGAAAAGAGAAGGAGAATACAACATAGATCTAAAGGAGCCCTTACACTCATTCCGCTAACAAATTTTTGCAAGGTGCCATCCACAGTAGAAAAACAATAGCAAAGGGAAGCAACGTGTCCACATTGCATTTTTCCACCTCCCAAGCTAGCCTCCTACATGTCCTTCATCACTCTATCCATCTCCCCACTTTCCTCCATTACTAGGTACCCCATCTCACTCAATTATTCCTCAGTCCTACAAGTGCTACATGATTTTGTTGAACTGCTATAGGATTGACCAAAATTGTTATAAGATTGAGATCAACATAAGAAAATGGGTCATATATCATGTTTTCCTTGTGGAAATGAAGGGATAGGTTCACTGCACCTCCATCAGCTTCCAGCCACATCACTTAGCCTTTTTTCCATCCAAAACTTCACCCATGTTCATGAAAAAATGTTATTTCTTCATGAGTTCTCACCACCATCAAAATTTCTAGTCCCTATAAATAGGCTCACCATGAATTATAAAAGCCTATAATTGTATTTTGCAAAGGAGATTGTGATTTTGGAAGGGCCTGTGTGACTACTACAAAAAAAAATACAATCTCGTAGTAGACTATAACCAAAACCATAGATACCTGATAGCTCTAGAATGAAAACTTGGCAATCCAGAAGCATTGAGAGATCATCCTTGAGATCCTAGGAAGCCACAACACTGTTTAGGTGAAGCTACAAGGGAATTGATCACCTTTACCACCAACATATTGATCCCTGAAAAACATGTATCGGAAGACTTCACTCAATCAAACACACATCAAAGAATATCTATAAAAAATTATATGTTTTGTGTAGAAAAGGACCAATATGAGAGATAACACCTACATAAGCCAATACATCAATCACTAAGAAAAATTAAGGCATCAACACCAAATCGACATCACTAGGTAGGCTTAGGCATGGCCCTTCTCACCTCTTCATTTAAGCACATAATGGTTCAAAAGTATTTTTAATGGATGAGGGACGAATATTATAGGTTGGAGGTAGCCAATAAACTTGGCCACCCTTGGGTAGTTAAAGCGCAGTCCATTCACCTTTCATGCAACATAGAAAATTAAAACAAATGAATGGTGATGATTATGGGGAGTGGGGAACCAATGATCCAAAAATATGAAATACATATATGAAAGGTAGGGGTCAGCTCAGAGAGTACACTTAGCCCACTACCATAAAAGGAAATAAAAAGGATAGACATGACTTTAGTTGTACTAAGGATATCATTCCCAGAACAGTTGGATATTCCCACTAAGGCATCAAGAGGTGATCTAGACACGACCAGGGGGTCCCTATGGTGCTACAAAGAAGCTATGAGGTTAGCCAACAGGTGCTACAGGGTCGGAAGCAAGTGTTATAGGATCAGAGGGTCCAAATTGACAAAATGTTTCCTCCAAATACCCACAATCATGAAGAAATCACATGGGGAAGGGTAAGTAGTGTTTTTATTTCCACCTTTCATGATCAAAAAATGAAGAGGATTTAATTTGATGTTTTTCCTATGTAGACATCCTATATTAAATCCATGTAGAATTGGGTTTCTCTTAAAAAAAATAATTTTATATGTGGGAGGCAAGGTGGTAGTAGAGATAGTACACTTAAAGTTTGGCCTACAAATTATCCTTCCTCTGACTAGAGGAAAAGTCTCAACCCTCACCCATGTCTAGAAACCCTAGGCTGCTCAAAATACAACCTCCACATAAACGTGTTTTAGAAATTTGAGGAAACAATTGTAGTAAATATGGGAGGGGGTTTCAATAGAAGGGATCCCACAAACACTCACATAATCCATCATCATACTCCTATCATAGATATCTTCCTAAGCCACCAGTGGATGAGTTTTTTTTGAAAAAATGAAAGGGTGTAATGGTGATATAAACCATGAATTTTCCATAGCCCTTCACTCGAAAGGGGAAGACAGTCCCACCACTATTGTTAGGGGATTTTCCATCCATGTGAATGCAGATGTCATTAGATGAGGAAAAAGTGCTACAAAAGTGACAACAACACCCCAAGAAGAGGGAGAAGGTACACAAGGACTCCAAGAGGCTTATCTGGAACTTGATCTCGGGTCCTATTACAAGTTTGTTGAAGCAGGAAGAATTATACCTAAAAATTTTACAATTCGCCTCCTATTTGAGTTATAAAAAGAGAAGAAGAACTCACCATTGGATGCAGATTGAAAAATCCAAGAAAGTAGAGGATGTGGGTGTCATGGAGGAGAACATTCAACAAATGGGTAAGGAAATGGTTCACTTAAGGCTAATGGAATCGATCATTAGGTAGCAACTGCAGTTAGAAAAAAATAGGTTGACAAAGTGACTATAGGAAAGGGAGGCACAACATGCCACCATGGAAAGCTTGTCCATGGAGGCCATTAAATGCAGGTAGCCATTCAAATCATATGCCATTATCCTCAAATAAAAATGGTTTTAATTCCAAATCAACGCATTGGCACAATATGGCTCTTTATGAGATTAGGATTATAGGAGGTTCGTTGACTTCCACTAGCACGTAAACATTGAGGATAGAACCAAATTGGATGAATTTTATATGTAAAACATGATCCTCACAAACATGAACTTTTGGGACCCCAATTCAATATTGGGGGATGCAGAACTGATGGAATTGGACTCTTGGTTGGCCCATGAAGAAAAAAGGGTTGAGGAAGTAAATAAGGTTATGGAAAAAGAAGCAAGTGAGACCCTATACATTAGAGTGTTAGGATATTCCGACACATAGGAATAGTTAAGTTCAACTTGGTCTAGTATAGAGTTAGGTTAGCGTTAGGTAAAGTGTGTTTCTTTACCGTTGTACATTTTGTAACTTATAATCCGACAGTCACGATATGTAGTGATCCGACGGTTCATTCTCTCCTCGGTTTTACCGACACTTGATCCGTGGCTTGACACCCGATTGGTCCATGAATTCTATTTAAAGCGCATGGAGGGTCATTTGTAGGTTAACCGTGCATGAGAGAAGCTTATGTAAATTTTCATTCTTTTATTAATAAATTGCCTGTAGTAGCCACGTTGGCGCAGGCCGTGGACTGTTTCCCTCTCTGAGGGTTTTAACCACGTCAAAATACTGGTGTATTGATCTGTGATCTGTTTGTGAGCGGTGTCCTTTTGGTGTTCTGTCTGAGGAACTTACCCTGTAAATTCCTACATGGTATCAGAGCTATTTGAGGGCCGCGTCCGTTGGTGATCCAAATCTGAAGCCGGTAGAACTGCATGCGGCTGTCGTTTCCTAGATCTACTGTTTCTGACTACTTTCGAGCCGAGAGGACAGCTCTGTTTTGTTCGGAGCATTTGTTCCAGTGAGGAACCCCTTTCGTTCCACGTGAAAAGGTTTCCGGTAGCCCTATCTGCATCATTTTTAAGATCTGGAGGTATACAGTGTTTATTTGCAGTTTACTGTTATTTTCTCTCTGCTTATTTCGGTTTCGGTTTATTTAGTTTTTTTTAACCAGATCTATACCATTCATTTCTGCGTATGCTCTTTGCCCTGCGACTCTGTGCGATCTGGGCAAATCAGAAACAGAAAGGAAGGATTTTTTTTTCTCATGCGTATGCTCTTTTCCCTGCACCTTAGTGTGATCTCGGAAAATCAGAAACATTGAGAAAAATATTTAGTTTTTTCGACGAAAGCTAATTTTTTTTTAAATATTTAGTTTTTTTTTGGGTAAAGCTAACTTCGAGCCATAAGGTTCGTTTTTCTTTGCATATTCGTGTTGGGTTTTGTGTTTTTTGTTTTGTAGGGAAAAAGAGCTTTCTCAAGGCAAGAAACCAAGGCCCCCCCCCCCCCTCTCTCTCTCTCTCTCTCAAATTTTTGTATAGATCAATTGGCTCAAAGTTCTTTTAAGAGAGTAGAGGTCTTGGGTTCAAATCTCCATTTTTGGGGGCGTTTTTTTTCATTCCCGCACATTCGCGCACTTTGCCGGCGACTTCAACATTTTTTTTTAAAAAGCCATAACTTCTTCATCCGGAATCCTTTTTCAGAGCCGTTTTTTTTAAAACAGCCTAATTTTTCGAGATCTATCCATTGGAACAGTTACTTTCAGCATCTTCAGCTTCAGTTTTTCAAAAAAATGGAAAGTCCACGCCAAGTCATTCTTGGCAGCACTAACTATTTCCAATGGGCATCATACATGGAAGATTTACTTAGAAGTAAAGGTCTCTACAGAATAGCCACGGGCCAAGAGAAGAAACCAACAGATGAAGACAAGGTTCCAAAATGGGAAAATAGACAAGATCAATCACGTGGTTTGATAGGGATGTCTATTTCTCCTGATCTTAGATTTCATATTGCAGATCTTGATACTCCTAATGAAGCATTAAACAAATCACTAAAGTTTTTGGGATTAAAAATGAAATTAGAGCCCATCAACTTGAAAATGAGTTGCTTACATTGGATCCTAATAATTTTTCTTGCATTGAAAATTTCTTGTGCAAATTCAAGACCCTTAGATATCTCTTGGAAGGTGTTAAGGTTAAGAAAACAGATAGTAACCTTAGTTATTCCATCCTTACTAAGTTGGGACCAGCCTACTCTGTATTTGTTTCCACCTTCCATTCTACAAGGGAAGCTTTCATTTGTCAAGAAAAAGACTACAAGGCCCCTTCCTTTGACTCTTTTTGTGATTCTTTAATAAGAGAACAAGAAAAACTCTTACACCTTGGTCTTCTTAATCTTGGAAACTCTTCCAAGAAAGCGTTAGCCGCCCAGCAGCAACCAAATTTAAAGAATCCTAAGAAATCATATCCTAAAAAGAATGGTCCTAAACCAAACAAGGGTCCTAAGCAAACTCAGTCTCAAAATGAAAGATCATTTCAGCAAAATGATAAGATCAATAAAAACAAATGGAAGAAGACTGATAGACATTGTAACTTTTGTAATCGAGATGGCCACTTAGAATCTAAATGCTTTAAGAATATGGAAGCCTTGGAAGCCGCAATGAAGAAACATAACATCCATGTGGAGCATTCTTCTACTTCAACTTCAACTTCATCTTCAGGAATGGCACTTTCTGCATGTCGTTGTCAATCATCTCAGTCTGGTTATGCATTAAATGTATCTTCTTCTTCTCATTCTCATGATGGCTCATTGATTCTGGAGCCTCTTATCACATGGCCAAAAACAAAGCCATGTTTTCTTCTTTACATGATTGTAACACCAAAAATATATATGTTGGTGATGATAGATCTCTTAATGTTGTAGGGACTGGAACTGTTCATCTAGACAATGGTCAGTTTAATGATGTATTATGTGTTCCAACCTTATCCAGCAACCTTCTATCTGTATATCAGATAACTCATTCAGGTGAAGGTAAAATTGTTGAATTTTCACCTCATGATGTTGTAATCAAGGATCTAAGAGATCCTAAACAGATTCTAGCTACTGGTATTGCTGATGATTCCACAAGGTTGTATAAGTTTCACAACTTTGGGTCATCAAATCTTCCCTCAGTATTTGTTGCTCATAATGATGAAGTGAGCAAACTTTGGCATGAGCGATTTGGTCACTTAAACTATCGCCCCCTTCAGCATCTATGTAAAGAAAATATGGTGACAGGTCTTCCTATGGTATCTTGCAGAGATGGTGTTTGTTCCGGATGTGTACTCGGAAAACATCATCGGGACAGTTTTGACAAACGTGCCTCTTGGCACGCCTCGGCCCCTTTACAGCTTGTTCACAATGATTTGTGTGGTCCACTTCCTGTTGCTTCATTCTCTGGCTGCAAGTATTTCTTAACTTTCATTGATGATTTCTCCAGACGCACTTGGGTATACTTCTTAAAACTCAAGAGCGAAGTATTTAACACATTTTTGGCCTTCAAAGCCTTTGTTGAAAAACAATCTGGACATCAAATTCTTAAGCTAAGAACTGATAATGGTGGAGAATATGTTAAAAACACATTCATCAACTTTTGCACCGAAAATGGAAATCAAATGCAACATACTGTTCCATACACTCCACAACAAAATGGTGTAGCTGAAAGGAAAAATCGCACCTTAAAGGAAATGGCTAATTGTATGCTGCAATCTAAAGGACTCAGTCTTAGTTTTTGGGCCGAAGCAATTAATTGTGCAAATTATATAATAAATCGCACTCCTACTAAGGTTCTAAAGAATATCACTCCAGAAGAAGCTTGGAGTTCCATTAAACCAGATGTAAGTCACTTTCGTATTTTTGGAAGTGAAGCATGGGCCCATATTCCAGATGAAAAGCATAAAGCTTTAGAACCTAAGAGTGAGAAATGTACTTTTGTTGGATATTCTGAAGATGTAAAAGGTTATAGACTTATTCCATTTAAGTCCAAAAATGTTATCATTAGAAGAGATGTAAAATTTGATGAAAATAAATCGGCCTGCGAGCCTAGTCCGGCGGATGTGCCACCTCTTCCTATCTCTTCTACTTTTGAAAACATTTCTTCTTCAGATGATGAAAGTGAGGATGACAATCCTCCCCCACCTTCTCAGGATCCTCACTTACTTCCAAGATGGGTCCGTGCTACTCGAAATGCAGCAGGTGATCTTGCCGGTGATCCTACAGATCAGCGACGTACACGTTCTCAGTTTGAAAGAGCCTCTTCTTTACTGGCTCAAGCTCCAGTAAATCATGATCCTGACACTTTTGCAGAAGCTTCAGGCCATCCACATTGGGAAGCAGCTATAAATGAAGAATATCATTCATTGTTGGCAAATGATACATGGGATCTTGTTCCTCTACCAAAGGGACGCAAACTTGTTAGATGTAAATGGGTTTACAGAACAAAGTATGGACTAGATGGGAAAATTGATAAACATAAAGCTCGTCTTGTTGCTAAGGGATTTTCACAGGTTGAAGGCATTGACTACACTGAAACCTTCTCCCCTGTTGCCAAAATGAACTCTATCCGCCTTGTTCTTTCCCTTGCTGCCTCTTTAAAATGGGAAGTCCATCAGATGGATGTTAAATCTGCCTTCTTGCATGGGGACTTGCATGAAGAAATCTATATGGAACAACCCATTGGCTTCATCCAAACAGACTCCAGCCTTGTATGTCGACTTAAGAAATCTCTTTATGGTCTCAAGCAAGCTCCTCGGGCTTGGTATGCCAAAATGGATAGCTTTCTTTTAGAATCTGGCTTTTCTAGGTGTTATTCTGACAATACTGTCTACACCAAGAAAGTGGGCAACTCTCTTATCATCCTTGTTCTTTATGCTGATGATATTATTCTTACTGGTAGTGATCCCAACCTTATAAACCATGTGAAGTCTAGCCTTAAAAATAAATTTGAAATGACAAACTTAGGATACTTACACTATTTTCTTGGTCTTCAAGTCTTGCAATCCAAGGAGGGTATTTCCCTTTCCTAGTCCAAGTATGCTTGTGATATTCTTCGTCATTTTCACTTGGAAGAATGTAAGGCAGCCCCTTCTCCCTTTCAGTCTGGAGTCAAACTTTTAGTCTCTTATACTTCTCCTGAAGTTGATGCTACCTTATACCGTCAACTTGTAGGAAAACTCTTGTATTTAACCCATACTCATCCTGACCTTTCCTTTGTTGTTGGCCTTGTTTCTCGTTTTATGCAAAACCCCCGTGAAAGTCATTGGAAAGCAGCTAAAAGAATACTTTGTTATGTTCGAGGTATAGCACAGTTTGGGATTCATTACAGTGCCAAAGCAGCTCCTTTATTAGTTGGTTTCACTGATTCTAATTGGGATGGTGACCCTGATGATCGGAAGTCTACTGCCGGTTATGTCTTCACTCTTGGTTCAGGACCTATTACATGGGCTTGTAAGAAACAGGCTGCCATTTCTCTTTCGTCAGCAGAAGCAGAGTATCGTGGTGCCGCGGAAGCTAGTAAGGAAGCCATGTGGCTTCGTCAGATCCTATCAGAATTTGGCTTTGAGCAGCAACATCCATCCACACTTTGGTGTGACAATCAAAGTGCCATTCAGCTATGCAAAGATCCAGTCCAGCATCAGCGCAACAAACACATTGAACTACACATGCACTTCATCAGAAAACTCATTCATGACCATGTTCTTGAAGTGCAATATTGTTCAACAGATGATCAGGTTGCAGACATCTTCACAAAGGCTCTCACAGAGGCGAAGTTCACTAAACTTCGTTATATGCTTGGAGTTCAGGAAGTTGTCACTAAGGGGGGATAGGCTCTAGTGCCTCCTTCCTTCTCCTATTGTGTCATATTTGTAAATCCTTCAATCCTATCCCAAGTTGTTCTTAAGGGGGGATGTTAGGATATTCCGACACGTAGGAATAGTTAAGTATAACTTGGTCTAGTATAGAGTTAGGTAAAGTGTGTTTCTTTACTATGTACATTTGTAACTTACAATTCCGACGGTCACGATATGTATTGATCCGACGGTTCATTCTCTCCTCGGTATTACCGACACTTGATCCGTGGCTTGACACCGATTGGTCCATGAATCTATTTAAAGCGCATGAAGGTCATTGGTAGGTTAACCGTGCATGAGAGAAGCTTATGTAAATTTTCATTCTTTTATTAATAAATTGCCTGTAGTAGCCACGTTGGCGCAGGCCGTGGACTGTTTCCCTCTCTGAGGGTTTTAACCACGTCAAAATACTGGTGTATTGATCTGTGATCTGTTTGTGAGCGGTGTCCTTCTGGTGTTCTGTCTGAGGAACTTACCCTGTAAATTCCTACATAGAGAAGGTTTAATAAGACCAAAGGTTGTCATACTAACCATAAAATTATCTCCGCAAATCCCAATTTGGCCCCTTGATGCCTGGAAAAATATGAACAAGCCATCCTCTATTTCAAAGATACCTTTACGCTATTGGGGACTAAGAGTTTGTAGGATTTCCAAAGAAGATTGAATGCTCTACCCCATGGTCTAAAAATAAGGAAATATCACTCCCTTGAAAGGTTAACAAATTCCCTAGTCAGGACCCCATTCTATAAACGAATTATTCAAAAGTTGAAAATCAATTGGATAGGGCTAAAATTGAGTCCTCCCTTGCTATTGGGACTACAAGAGAGAAGATATAAAGAAGAGAAAGGAAGGGAGTGGGCAGCCATAGAGGCAAGTGCAGGATTCCATGCACAAGAAGGTACACCATCTGAGATGCCTTGGGATGTAAGAGTCGCCACCAGGGTGATGCATGAACTACAAATCAGTGAGTAAGTTTCTTAGAGGGTAAGCAATAGTTTTAGTAGTGGGGTGATGATGGGCCCCATAAATAGGTATATTATAAGGCCATTTTGTTATCCCTGACCTATATAATCTTCTTTTCTCACATTAATTAACATATCCTTGGCTGTAATGTGCTTAGCAGGAAGAATAAATGGTATTTTTCGTACTTCATGGCCTAATGTGGTTAGTGTGCAGGAAAAAGAGAATTTTTTGAGTGCATTACTATGAAAATTCATGCTAGATGTATATATAGAAGATGTATGAGGCTTGTCCCATGGATTTACTCTCCTTCAACTTGACTTGATCCCTAGAATCACTCATCAACAACCTAAGGTCTACTATCAGATAATGAACTCAAGTAATTACAAGGATCTAAGGGAGGTAGATCCATTTTTTTTTAGATTATGAAGGGAAACAGTCCTCTTTCCAAGGAGGCTTCCCCTCAGTCATCTTAGTATAAATCAAGAAGCCCAAGGACTCACTAATATTGAACTTTTGGAGCAAGGAGAGCTATTAGTATTCATTTGGTTGAGGCTATCATTTTAATTTTCATTTGCATGATGTATTTGAACTCCATTTTATGTTAATGAAAGGTCTATTATTGCTTCACACCTAAGTTTTTTTTATATGGTTGAGTCCCCTTGGGTTAGGTCCCATCTTAGAGGATCCAATCTCTCTTTATGTATCTTATTTATGTATTATTTGAGTAGCAACATTTCCTTCTTTGTTTTAGTAAAAGCTTACTTTCCAGAAAAATTGTGGTTGCAGAACTGATTACCACCTCTATTGTGGGAAGTGTGGTTGAGGAGTCTATGATAGCAAGACAAAAATATGTGGTTGTCATTCTTGATAGATTTCTAGGCTTTAGCTCATTTCTCTCTTGCATACTTTATTTATGCAATCTAGGAGTTAAAATCATCATTCTCTTAAGATTCCATATGTAGGTTAGATGCATGTTGTGAGGTAGATTAGTTCTTAATGAAAAAATTCAAATCATCCTTCTCTATTTGATTTCATAAAATTTGACTCATCCTTTCTTACCTAGATTGTTTCGCTGCAAGTTGATCATTCATTTGACATTCTACTCAAGTATAAGAAGGGATTGATTGTTGGTTTGCAGTTACAGCCAATGTCTTGTAGGGTTGGCACATTCAAACTAAATTTATTCTTTCATCATCAAACTCTTACTTGGCACCTCATATTTCCCTCATAGCTCTACCATCAATACCACATTTCTGGGTCATTGGAGGACACCTTAAGCATTTTCTTTTGGGAAAGATGGGCCCGTAAGGGGTAATAATATTGAGAAAAACCTCACATATCCTACATACACCTTTATCTACCTTTATCTACCTTAGGAAAACTTTTTCTATCCTTAGGATGCTCACATATCCAATCCTATAGAAAAATTGGGCAATCATGTAGCATCTTGTAGCAATCATGTAGCAGTGTTGTAACATTCTGTAATATTGTCCAAACTTGACCAAATTTTCTCTAGGAGTTCTTTTGTTCCTCTTGGGATTGAATCATGACCCCTAGGCTCTGAATCCATGATTGGAGAGGATCAATGACCACTCTAGGCCCAACTTTCCTTCACTGGAAGGTACAAATATGTAATTATAATTAGAAGATAAACTTCCACATTTGAATAGAAATGATTTTTTCTTATGAAAGATACATGGATTTTGTTACTAAATCTATGTTTCCTTGAACAAATTGATAAAATTGGTGGTTCATCAATGCAAATTATATTAGACCTAATTCTTGAATTCATGTTGTTGGCTTATGGGGGCCTGACCTACGTTCAGAGTTATTTAGCCAAATAAATCCCTACACTGTTGGCCTTTTTGGCATTAGCGCATGGAGTGCAGACTAAAGTCACACCTAAAGGAGTATGGTGGGATGTTGGAACTAAGTTTCTGCACCCTTGAGATGTATGTGATGTCGGTTTAGTCCAAAAAGACCTACCTTCGCGCAAGTCACTTCGCACTTTTTTCTAACCTTCAATACCTTCACGATCTATTACAATCAGCTTTTGCACAGCCCTAACCAAGGGCTAAGATGCTTTCGCACTGCTATGGCAGTGAACTACACTATTCCCCAAACTACACCAAGTATCTTACTTATCTTATTATCAGATCATAGTTATCTTCGCTTAAACAGGTATTCTAACTTGCACTCACTTAATCAATACAATTATACATATTCACGCATCATATAATTATTAAAAGTGAAATTCATACCCAATATACTAGATGCATAAAATAGGAAATAAAGACACAGAATTGATAGAAAATTCTCTTTATTAATTCTTCCATATAAGTACAGGCTCGACTCACCCTGCACACTCATCTGCAGGGGTCTACGCACTCAGCTTTAGGGGTCTGCGCACTTAGCTACAAAGCCTCTTCCTACACTACAACCCAGACCTAGACTTTACACTTCAAAACTATCTTGCATACATCATTCTTCCTTAGACATTTTGTTATCCCTTGACTACTTAGAGCTTCACTCTATTTATACAATCCCAAGGTCCACAAACCATGGGTAGATCTTCTACAACTGACATTACATTAACAAAATAAGGGTGGACAACCCTATGACTCTTTAACAAACTACACGCTCTGCACCCAAAAAATGCGGATTCTTTACATCAGAATTACAAAATTGACTAACATCTGGGATCTAAGCCCCAAAACTTCCCTTCGAGGATCCCGTGTCCAACAGGCCCCCAACACAAACATCGTGACTCACTGTCGAGTCACTCTGTAGATACGGAGATCTTTGCGTGAAGACCTCCCAACTCTGATTGGATCGCTGCAAGTTTAGCAACGCACTAAGCGGTTGCCTTCTATATCTCCTCTACGCACTATTCGATGATTGCTGTCATTGAACTGCTACCCTGAGTCCTCTCAAGAGTTGTTTTCAGCTACACGAGTTTTGATTCAATGGAGGCTATAATGGTATAAGCCTCATCGATCCACGACTATAGGCACACTTTCAAAACTGCCTCTTTATGTCAAGCAGCATCCACCTGCTCCTTGAGCACCTTTGCCTGCCACATCCTTGTAAGTCTCTTTGTAAGGGTAACCATCTGTGCAATCCCTTTTATCTCATCGTCTCTCTATTGTAGCTCGTACACCTTTGTCTCTAGGCACTCTATGTTCTGGTCCTCCTGTAGGGTGGTGAGGACCTAGAATAATTGCTCAAATAGTTTCATGCAATTTGTCACTACATTGTTAATCACCACCATTGTTGTTGTGATCGCAGTGGTGCGTTGTTCCTTAACCTCCAGTGTAGTTGAAGGTTAGGCCTTCAACTGCAGTTCTGCTATCTAAAGGTTCAACTCCAGCTAAACCCTTGCCATTTTAGCTTTAGCGTCACAGACCCCTGCTGCTAACTTTTGGATGCATGCCTCCACCGGTTCCTCTCCTTGGATGGCCAATTCTGGGACCATCTAGTAGGCTTCCTCCACCACCTGCACTATATGTCTATTCTGCACCACTGCCTCATTACGTTGTAGGCTCAACTACTCAATGTTGATGTGATGCTCACTCATTACCTATAGCCTATGACTCTCCCTGGCTTGTAGTTCTACAGTGACTCCATCCTGTAAAAGATAGAGCGTCTCCCACTGGAGCCCAGCTAGGTTTAACCCAATCCCTTTAAAGTTGTTGACCATGGGCCTGTCAACCTCATTCTCTGTAATGAGTGCTCCATTTGACAGCAATATTGTGTTGGTCATCTTGGCACGTAGCATTTCCTCGGTGGCCTCTAAAGTGCCAACTATGAGGTTGGCTGACACTGTGCCAGCCTATGGAGTATGCGCTTGCAAATCCTGTATCTATGTCAAGAGAGGCCTCAATACCAACCAGTGTTGCCCGTCAAACTACTAGAGGGCCTCCGTGGTGACGTCGCTCACCATTTTTCAGATATCGTGTACATCCCCTTCAGTAAGGGTGATTGGGTCGAATAAATTCTTTGAGGCCTTTGTCTTATTTCGTGACCTTACCTACTCTCGCGATCATGGATGCTTTAGCTGGGTGGGCATTGTCTATGGGTTTGTGCCACATCATTTTGTATCAGTCTCTGGCTAGGGTGAAGGCATATTCAGTCCTTTGTGCTCTTCTTATGTTGTCTTCTGCTTCTCCTCGTCCAACTTCGCAGCATCGTGCGCCGTTCGGGCCTTAGCCATTGCTTCTTCCTTCTTGTTCTTTTCCGTCAGCTGTGCCATCTGCAGTTTCATCTCTTCCTTCTTCCGTTGTGTGGAAAACTTCTCTACTTCCACCACCACACTAGTTGGAGTGCACCACTCCAGTGGCCAAGACTCAAGGACCACGAAAATTACATTATCGGTCACCAAATAGGGTAACTCATGCCACGACTTCATGGAGTCCTTCCATGCCTTGATGAAGACATGGTGGAAGTTTACTTTGAATTTTGCAAAGCTTTGCAGACTGTTGTAGACCATGGGTGATAACCATGGCTTGCGATTAACTCCCATCCTAATGTTCATATCCATGAGCACCCAAAAGATCTTTCTCTCCCTTATCCTTTGTGTGTCCTTGGTTGCCCACAATGAAGCATACATCGCTGCTTCTAGAAGGTCATACATGATTGTCGAGAATTGGCTATCTTCAAGCAATTCCCATGCCACCAGTCCTATTAACAATAGAATCCATGCATAATGAAATTTTTTATCCTTCTCCTGTGCCTCATGGAAGTTCTCAAGGAACTCACTACATAGATAGTTTTTCTAGTTGAACTCGACCCCTTCTATGCATTGCACTACTTGTGCAACAACTAGAGTGGTCACCTCATCTGTGTGGCACTTCTGCATCACCTTTCCTGCCAATATCTAAGTCACGACCTTAACTACAGGGTTGTTGATGCTAGAGATGGCATACCCTCACTTCTTATTTTCCAACTTAAATTTCTTTTTCATGGCCTGCACGATGGCCAAATCATCACTTTTTCCCTCCAAAATATTTGATGGATCCTCCCCTATGCAAAGGAGCCATGTAATCCTGTGAATCATATGGTTTATGATGGGGATGGGCTCCTCTAGCCATAATCACCCATCATGCACCAAGCAGAGTAGCTACTTGATGATGAAAATGGTCATTGGGGCATGGTGTTAATGTGGCACCTAGAGCAGGTTTAGCAACCCTACTTTCTCAACACCTCTAAGCCATTTGCATGGCTCCAACTCTATTATTCTAGCTGATGCATCTTTCTTCTGGTGCATTAGTTGTGCAGTCTCTAAATGTGGGAACTTATCATGGTCCGCGAGGTCCCAATCTTCAAATTGTAATATGGGAACCTGCCCTAAGTGTGTTCCTTCAAGAATAATGTCATCAGGGAGCAGTGGAGTTTGCAGAGATCTCTTGCTCCCATCTATATCTTTGGGCACCTTGGCTTTTTCATTTTGTGTAGGAACATATGCAGGAAACCTACTGGGAGCATCTGCACCCTGGGTTTCTACTTCCATCTCTACATCCTCCTCCTCCACTAGGATTTCTTCAAAATCTTCCTCCTCATGGGCCTCCAAATTGATGGCCTTCCCCTTTTCCTCCATTATGAGCTTGGTCCTCAGTGGATTTCTAGGTGAGACATGCACTAGTATCATGCCATGTTTATCCTTCTTAGGTCTCGATGTGCGCAGTGATTTAGGGATCTCAGCGACTATTCGGGCGCTCTCTAGGGCTTCTACTTCCGTAATTTCGTGCACGAATTCCTTAGTTGTCCTTACTCTGATATCCATGACTTCTTTGAGTCTTGCCATGTACGATTCCACAGGTCTCTCATATCTCTGGTAATTTCTCAAGCAACAAATTTTCCTTCAAAATATCAAATAAGTCTCAGTTCATGATTATCTGAGCGCGTAACAACTCAATCCTCAAATTGTGAAGTTTTGTTTGTTGGACAAACCTTTGTAATTTATAGTGCCTTTTTAATTTGAATTCGACTGTTCCCCCCCCACTCGGTCCATTAATGCTAGATTGGCAGCAGATTTTCAAGAATCTAGCCCATAAAGTTTGCCTTAAATGCTTGTTTCCCGCTCCATTTGACCTCAAACCAAGCATCACATCGTGAATAGTGACTTTAATTGTCACTTTCTGGCCGACCCACATGACAGTGCAGCCGTCCTTGCACTATTGTAGACCCTATGACACTTCGCTACTATGTGCAGTCCTAACATCGCACAATTCCTTGATATAATAGTTTATAGTCCCACGCCTTGTTTCAACTGCTTGGAGCACTAAGATAGTGCTTCTATCAGTTGGTCAAATAGCTGGGCCACCTGTGTATGGCTTCAGATTACTTCCATTCACTTTGCATGGGAAGGATTTCCTTTTAGCTTTACCAACTATACTGCACCACCATCGGTAATTTCCTTAATAACATACGGTCCCAGCCAATGCATTTTGAGCTTCCCTGGAAATTTTTCAAACTTACTATCATACAATAGCACCAACGCATTCCACTTGAAGGTGCACAACTTGATATGTTGGTCATGCCATGCCTGTTCTTGCTACTTTTGGACCTGCTGGTGAAATCCAGCCAAAAATCATTCCTTTTCAAGCTCCTCCAACTACACAAGCCTCTTCTCCAAGGCTTCGCAATTCGTCATACCTATGGGCACTGCTATGTGTAGACTAGACACGATGTATTCCATACCCATTACAGCTTCAACTCCATAAACAAGCCTAAAAGGTGTTTGTCCCATCAGCTTCTTATAGGTCGTCTAATAAGCCCAAAACACTACAAGTATGCGTAGGTCCCAATCACTTCACTGCGCATTACATACCTCGGTCAGCATAGTTTCTAGTACCTTGTTGAATACCTCTATTGTCCCATTAGATTGTGGGTGATAAGTTGCGCTCTTCTGATGTTACACCTGAAACTCTACTATCAACGTGCTGATCGTTTCGTCCAGGAAGTGCATACCGTGATCGCTCATCAAGATCTTCAAACATCCAAATTGCGTGAGTACCTATTCAAATAGAAACTTCATGGCAGTCACACCCATGTAATCCTTCACCAGCTATGCTTCTACCCAACAAGTCAAATACTCTGTCACAGTGATAATATACCTCGCACCCGTATTTCCTTGAGGCTAAATAGGTCCTACAAATTCTATTGCCCACTTTTTGAAAGGTTGCAATTTAATTTGTGGATTTAAAGGCATTTCATTCCTCTGCGATGGCTTGCGAGTTCTTTGACATAGATCACATTCCTTGCAATATGTTTTTGAATCTAGATGAAGGGTTGGCCACCACAACCCTGCGTGTAGAATCCTCTGTGTGGATGATCTTCCTGTGTAATGTCTTCCCAACATTAATAGTCATCTGCAAATTCTCCCCCCTAACACATTCTTATTGACCATGTATTTTAGTGCAGAGTACATGTGCATCTTCGCAGATTGGGGCTCTTCTCCATAGGCCTGTGTCCACTTGGCCAAATGCATCCGTGGATCATCCTGCCCATCATGCTTTTCTATCAATCACACCTTAGGCTTCCCAAAGTGCACTCTCATCATTCTCCTACATTTGTGCCAATCGTGAAAACTCCCTTTATGCGTACCCCACCATCGTGTGGGCATGGGGCGCAGTACCCAGTCCAAGGCCTAGAACCGTTGGTTTTTCGACACCTCCCTTTCAAATGCTTCCAAGAAGGCATCTACCTCATTTAGAACATCATAAGTAAGAAAATATCTTACTTCCGTTGACACGCAGCGTAGCGACTTGGTCATCATAATTCAATTCAGTGTAGTTACCTTGTGTAACTGATTCTACCATCATTATATTTCCTCATCAGAATCCGAAATATAGGAGCTCTTGCACTCCCATGTAATCACCCATTCATGGTGGGATTCACCTGGTCTTGGCCTCACGATGTTATCTTATATATACATTCCAGATCATCATCACTTTCATTGTCGCAAACTGGTTCCGTATAGCGTGATCCTTCAGCAGGGTCCAGGGTTACAACTACGTGTAGTGACTTCTTCTCAAAAATCATTTTTCACTTCTTCGAATTAATTAACCCGTTAATATCAATCTCCCAATAAATTCCTAAGAGTGCGAGGTAGGGATTGATGTCATCAAAAATCTCTATCACTTCGAAATCTGCCAGTGCACTTGCTCCCTCAATATCCACAGTTATTCCCTACAATCGGCCCATGGGTATTATTTTTTGTTGATTCGGCATCCTTAGTTTAATTGGAAACCATTGTAGCATAGGTCTTCCCATTCACTTCCATGTCTTTTTTGATAGAACATTCACATCTGATCCCAAATCTAGAATGACTTTATCCATCTCATATTCTTTGATTTGTACAGTAAGTCTCATTTCTCGTCCCGTCCTTATTTTATGTTTTCTGATCATCCGAACTACGTGCAGTTCTCCTAGCGTGGTCCCAACACATCTATTGATGAGTTCTTGTAACCCTTTCACAGCCTTACTGTTGCGCAATAACTTCATATAGGTTTCCAGGAACGTTGTGAGCATAGATGGGTCCATTTCTGGCTCTGGTTTATCTTTGCTTCTTGAAGTGGAGGCATCAACGAAGCTCTTATAAGCTTCCATGAAGTTTTCTCGAGCGCACTCCAAATCAAACTCAACTTCTTTCATCACAGCTTTGTGAACCCAAGTACTCTCTTCTGGTTGTTTTCCTTTTTCATCTCCCATCGCGATTCCACTTCAGAGCATAATGTTGACGCTTGGATCTTCCTCGTGTGGCTTAGACCTCATCATCTATAGGTTCTGAGTCAGGGGAGGTGGTAGCGCTCCCTTGTCATGTATCCTGGCTGTCAGCATAGGAAAATATTTCATCTCATGATAAAACAGTGTGCATTACTTGCATGACGGGTGTGCTAGATTGGTGCAATTGCGAGCATAGTGTCTTGGCCGTCCGCAATTGTAGCAAATCAACTCTCTACGACCTCTACAAGGTCCTCCTCCTTCTCGGCCTCATTCGTTCCCTTGAAAATCCTATCCACATCATTCCTATAATCTAGTCAAGGCATCATGTTTCACCCTAAACCCTGTAGGTGGGTGTTCTATCCATTATCAATTCGTAACTCCTACAAGTATGCTCGTCATGTCCCAGTGACTTACAAAAGCTGCAGAACAACTGCTTCAAATTTTGTGTATACTTCTATAACAAGTGATAATTTTTCCTTGCATGTTTTCCTGCTATTTAACAGATTGCACACCACAAAGTAGGCATCATGCTAGTCCTACTTGAGCTTCCATCCTCAAAGGCATTGGTCCTCCTCCTGTGAGGTAATTTGTAAAAACTGGGTAATGGTCTTTGTCATGACCCTGAACCTTGCATTTCACGCACCATATCTCTTCGTGTACCTCTAGTCAAACTATCCTATTTTGTTTCATACTTTGCATCTCAAGGCACATATTCTTTAGCTATGCGTGGATCTGCTGAACTCCTAGGTTAGGATCCTGCATCGAGGTCTCATGTAACCTCATAGAAATCTACAGGGCCTCTACCTGAGTTGTTATCTTCTGCTCCAATATCACACTCCTTAAATGTGGTAGTAGCGAAGCTACAAACCATTCGAGATGTTGTCCATCTATCAGATTCATATTAGCTTCACGAATTGTGCATTTCAACTTCTTATCCAGTTCCCAAGGAGTCTCGCTTGGTAGCATCGTGATCTCTTTAAATCCCACAATCGACTGCGCTTTAGACTTAAACTTGCTAAATTCCCTATTTAGCATTGTTTTGAGATCTGCGATCCTCACATTCGGGTTATCGTTGGAGTACTTAATATACCAGGTCAATGCATTATCCTACAGGGCGCTAACCAGTGTCACCTTCTTTATATGGTCTTCTGTAACACATTGCACTTCCCATACTGCCCGCACAATGAACTAGAATTTGTCCACATCCTCATTTCCCAAACCTTTGAACATAAGGAACTTCATTGTCTCTACCATTCTGAATCACGGTGGTGGTGGAGTTGGTATGGGTGAAGATGGAGGTGATGGCAGTGAAGCTAGTGGTGGTGTGGGTGGAGGTGGTATTCATGGAACTCTTTGTCTTATCAACTAAATAACACTTTGCAAAGAGACCTACACGAGCTCTTCCTTGTCTCCTCGCAGAGGTCAAATCAAGGAGCTATTTTATGGACCCTTATTTCCTTCATTTATGTAAACCTTTCCACTTTGCATAGCTCCAAACATGAAGGTAACTGCATAACCTACCTTTCGCACAGTAGCATTTTAATCCAATTATTCAAAGACTTTACGTACTTACCTCATGGTCCTTTGAGAAAGCGTCATTCTGCCTCACTGTAGTTGACTGAGGTGTCAACCACGAACTTGGTAATGAATCCTCCTATAATATGACTAAGCTGATGATCAACGGTGCGTGTGATCTTATCCGTCGATGCTTCCAACCTTCGCACTAGCTCTAGGGTCCACAGAATAGGACCATCAAGTTTCCACCTTCCTTGGCTATCTGCTAGCTTTGTGATCCACTCGTATAAATTAATAGGGAAGGATACGAAAAGTATTTCCTGGGCATCTCTATATACAGGTGGCTGTCTACCCACTCTTCTTTTAACAGTCGTGGATTTCTGTTCTCCTGCACCACGAACTCCTCAATTCTTCTATCCAACCAGCCTTCAATTTCCTTCATAGATGGATTCCAATGATACGACATCACACATCCTTCATGTAAATTTTGGTCTTGGCAATAGAACCATTTGTTGGCTTATGGGGGCCTGACCCAAGTTCAGAGTTATTTAGCCAAACAAATCCCTACACTACTGGTCCTTTCGACATTAGCTCACGAAGCGGGGATTGAATTCTCACCCAAAGCAGTATGGCACGATGTTGGAACCACATTTCTGCACCCTTGAGATGTTTGTGATGTCGGTTTATTCCAACTAGACCTGCTTTCGTGCAAGTTGCTTCGCACTCTGTTCTAACCTTCAATATCTTCGTGATCTGTTACAATCAACTTTGGCGCAGCCTAACCAGGGATTGAGATGCTTTCGCGCTACTATGGCAACAAACTACATTATTCCCCAAACTACGCCAAGTATCTTACTTATATTGTTATCAAATCTTAGTATCTTCACGTAAACAAGTATTCTAACTTGCATTCACTTAATCAATATAGTTATACACATTCACGCATCATGTAAGTATTAAAAGTGAAATTCATACCCAATATAACAGATGCATAAAACAGGAAATAAAGATGCAGAATTGATGGAAACTTCTCTTT
Source organism: Pinus taeda (assembly GCA_000404065.3). Lineage (NCBI taxonomy): Eukaryota > Viridiplantae > Streptophyta > Pinopsida > Pinales > Pinaceae > Pinus > Pinus taeda. The sequence continues at coordinate 283,838 of APFE031622005.1, forward strand.
GTCAATGCTTCCAGATAAGTACAGGCTTGACTCACCCTACACACTCAGCTATAGGGATCTATGCACTCAGTTGCTGACTACTAGGCCTTTGCGCACTCAGCCGTAGAGCCTCTTCCTACGCTACAACCCAAAACTAGACTTTACACTTTAGAACTATCTTGCATACATCATTCTTCCTCAGACATTCTGTTATGCCTTAACTACTTAGAGCTTCGCTCTATTTATACAATCCCATGGTCCACGAACAATGGGTAGATCTTCTATAGCCGACATTACATTAACAAAATAAGGGCAGACAACCCTATGACTCTTTAACAAAGTACGCACTCCACTCCCACAAAATGCAGAGTCTTTACATCAGAATTACAAAATTGACCAAAATCTAAGCTCTAAGCCCCAAAACTTCCCTTGGGGGATCTCGCGCCCAACACATACTTTCTTAGGATTTAGTTGCACACATTTTAGTTGAAAAGATCACCTTTCCTTTTCCAAATCAAGTTTCCATATTCTGTAGGTAGAGTATTGATTTACATTATGCAAGTATACTATAAATTTTCATTTCTACAATTAGTAAAATCTTTACATTCCTGAAACTAGAGTAGTCTTTACATTTGGATGAAATATCCTTTTCCTTTCTGCCATAAGTAGAGATTTTACATTCTTGGAACTTGAGTCAGTATTTACATTTGGATGAATAACACTTTCATTTATGCAATTAGAATAATGTTTTCATTCTTAAAATAGAGTAGAACTCTCCCTTTTCATGCAATTTATTTATTTAATCTAGTTGAAGGAGTGGTCTCTATATTTCTTGATATGATCCATTTATTGAAGATGGCATGAGTAGAACTTGACCTACTATGCATATAGAATTGTTGCCTCTAAGTTTGTACGAACCCAGTGTTTATAATTAAAGTTGGTAGCCTTGGAATTCTCAACATTCTTATTGAGATACTTAGGCTAATTAGTTTTGAATGTGGGATAATTGGTCATTATGCATCTAAATGTCCTTATTCTTAGATGAATGATAGTGATGATAAGTCAATATTCAAACCTAAGTATCAAAGGAAGAGACAAGCCTGTAGGAAAAATATTTTTTACTCAAAAGACAAAATTCACGGTGAAACCAATGAAAGTATGATTGGTGAAGAAAGGGCTGAAACATTATTCATAGTTGAGGCTGAAGAACATGAAGCAAAAGTTCATTATGAGGGAGAACTCAAAAGTGCATTGAAGGAAATAAGGATCATCAGGAAGAAAGAAACTCAATAAATGCAGTAGCTTCACCAGACTAGGAGAAGAAAACGGATAAAGGAGATTTTGTCTGAACAACTAAATCATAAGCAATAAATCTATGATATACTAGAAGAGGAATTTATCCTATTGAGAGAAGAATTGGAGTAGCTCAACTCAAATTTCCACAAAGGAACTATGTCCATCGATCACATTCTCAAAATGCAAAGGTCCTCGGTCATTAATATGGGTCTTAGTTATCAAGAAAATTGTGATGCACCCATGAAAAATGGTCCCCCAAGCTCGTGGAGATCATCCTAAGAAGCTTGACCAGACATTCATAACATTCAGTAGTGGCTATTCTAAAGATCCAAATCAAGTGACAAAAAGGACCAAGCATGTAAATTTCCATGACTCTCAACACCATTCCAAGAAGGGGAAAAATACATGAAACTAGAATGAATAAATAGGATCCATAAGTAGAAATATTGCAGGACAGTCAATGAATATGGATCATCACAAAGCATGCACAAGAAACAGTGTAAATTAGCAAGTGAATATCAATTCTCATAAAGCATCCACGAGTAAAAATAAAGCAGGTATTGATCAACATGGGAACTTGGATCCTCCAATAGAAATTTCATACGATCAAGATATCCTTCTATGTTTAGGTATCAAAATAAGTTCTTTAGCTATTGTTTCTCATGAAAAAAATTTGTAGACAAAGTGCAGGATTGCGGAACCTATGATGTTGTCAGGTATAGGGGATATGATCAAGTACATAGATGGAGACATATGGAAAATATTAGAAGAATGACACAACCATTTCCTCGAGTGTTGAGGCTCAATGTTGAATGCCACATATGTTAGAATGAAAGTTATATAGCACAAGATTGCACACTCAACTCTATATGGTACAATAGAGAGAGACTTCCTATCAAAGTTGATATATGGAGAAGAGGCAATATAAAACCTTTATTAGGTATGATTTATTACACACAATCCTTTGAGAAAGCTTCTTCAATACCATCATTGGTAAAATCAAAACTTGCAGAAGCAACTATTGTACGAGAGTAGTGACTCTTACATTGATTGGAATGAGATGATGATGATAAATACAGTTGGTTGGAGGCTTGTTCAATTTACAAGCCTCTAATGAATCTTTCATAATTTGATGATGATATCTCATATGTAAAAGTGAAGTAGGCAGGATTATATCAAGAGAAATATTACATCATCAATCAAGAAGGAAGATTGACAGATAAATATTATGATGCAAGCATTCGTACATATATTGGCAATCATGGAGCAAGCAAATTCAAGGAGAGAAAGAAAGAAGGAACAAATTTCATAGTCAGAGAGGGGAGACGTCATTACATCCATAGGAAACATCATGTTTGTGGGATAATTCAAGAGAAATTAGAAAATGAAATGATGACAAGTATTATGGATGAAGGAACCATGGTATTAAGAGAATAATTTGAATATCAGTCATGAAAACTTAGATGAAAACCACCAGAAAGCACATCATCACAAATGAATACTTGGATCAAGTATACAAAAAGAGGGAAGCATTGTCTTAGGGGGAGTATAGGAACAATTATAAGCAATAGTAGAAGCATGGTCTAAGGGTAAGTACATGCATAGTTAAGAGTAATAGTGGTAGGATGGTCTTAGGGGGAGATTTTGTCAAAATCACATCATAGCAATAGGAAAGAAGCTTGATTTAGTCAGGTCCATAGGATCATCCTAGAATAGGTTATGGATAGATACTTATGCGTAATTATCAACATGGTAGTTTTCATAGACATTTGTGACCCTTTTCCATTGATATCAAAGGGGGACATTTTGTAGATGTATTGATACAAAGGAGAAGAATGCAAGTATCAACTTTTTGTTGTGGTTTTGACATCAGATGACCAGCAATGTGTAATGGTGTTTCCATCAATGAAAAATGAAGATATCCTTGCACATTGTGTTGTCACTGATGACAACTATGATCATTGATGTCAAAAGGGGTACCTAAGGAAGTAACATTACCCTCTATATGTCTACGGAGTACCTAAGGAAGAAACAACACCCTTTATGAATCCTTATGAGAGATGGATCTCCTACAACCGAAGTTAAATGTCATTTGAGTTTTCTTATATTTTTATGATTCCCTAATAAGCCTATGGACAAGATCATTGGATAGGCATCATTGATACCTTTCCAGTTGTATATTATACTTTGAAAAATACCCAATGGACAAAAAGTTATGGATTCTTGAAAAAGAATAATAACAAGGGACACAAATATGGGGCAAAACCTAAGTAATCAATTTTTTTTAAAAGTGTGCATATTCATGGTCTTATGGAACTGCCTTATCAAAAAGCAGGCACATTCATGGTCTTATGGAACCACCACATGGATTATTAAAAAAAATGCATGGTCGTGATCTTTTGGAATCACCACATGGCATGAGCTTTAATATTTTAATCACAAGGAATTTGTCCAAGCTTTGTTAGCTCTCATGAGCCATGGGTTCACGTTACCATCTATATATACAAGAGTTTGGAACTCCAAATGATCATTAATAAAAAATGAAGATACACGGATATGTTTCGTGAATGTTTTTCGGTGTGGATGTTTATTATCTTCTTTATTCAAAGGCATCACTGTGTTGGGCCCCAGTTCCTAATGGGGTGGAAATGCCACCCATTTAATCATTGTCAGGGGGGATCAAGGGAGGGGCAATGATGATTTTATGAGCCCCCTTGGTGGGGGCTCAGGGGTAGTGACCCCGAACCTAAAAATAAATGTAAACTTTCCTTGTAAAATATTGTAATTTCATAGTCACTCTGGGTCGTTCATTAGGTGAATGTTATGACAATAGAAGCTATGTTAATTTAGAGGTTTTTTCCCTATAAGGTGACCCTCGTTTATATGATGGAATTGCATTTTGACTGTGTATATGTGTACTCTGAGCAAGAAAGAGAGAGGGGACTATGTGAAAGTGAAGAGTAAATTACAGCGGATCTATTGTAGGTTGTATCTCTTTATTTTGCCGGATAATATAAAAGGAAGGACTGGCTATTTCTCTGTGGATGTAGCCTAAACTGGATGAACCACATATTTCTGGGTCTCTCTTATTTTATGCATTTTATGTTTTTGTGTTACTGCAAGATTTTATGTGTACCCTTGCTCTGTAATATATAATTTTCTAGCAAATCTGTGATTGTGGAGTGTTGATATTGGGATTAGTTCATTTTTTTTTGTATTTTTATCATTATTTTGACATGTATTAACGCTTATTTCTGTTTTGGTTAACATAAAAGCCTAAATTACCAATGCAATTTGAAATATATGGTTTTGGTTCTTATAGAGATGAGAACCACCATGGCTTGCCAACAAGCCACCAAGATGCCATGGCTTCGATCTTCAAAAAGAGTGAAACAATGATTGATCCGGAGCATAGACATGAAGGGTATTAAGTCATTTTATTGATAATCACAAAGCACAGTGGTGGTAGAGACTTTAATATCCTGAGAGTCACAATGGTCACATAGCCACAAAAGCCTGAGCGTGATATTGGTTGCATAGACATAAGACCTTGAAAGTCACATTAGTCGCATAACAATGAGATCCAGAGTCATAGTGGTCACATAGTCTTAGATCACAATGCTCGCAGAGACACAAGGAGCCCAAGAGTCATAGTGGTTGCATAGCCATGAGAGCTTGAGTCACAAAGCACAACGGTGGCAGAACCACGAGAGCCTGAGACAATAATGGTCACACGGTCACAAGAGCCCATGAGAACCACATTCATGAAAACCTAAGGAGCACATTGGGAAATTCTTTTTGATTCATGATCCATTTGGTTGAGATAATGATCATGTTGGTTTGATATGTAATTAGTTGCATAGGTTTGAAACACTATTCATGACAAGGACTATCCACCATGGATTTCCACATCATAAACCTACATTTAAATAGCAATATTACAAAAAAAATGGGAGAGGATGATATAACAAGCAAAATTAATCAACATAATTGGTAAGAAACTTCAGTAATATGTCCTTGGTACTAAGTTTGAATTGCATTGTTTGTTAGGTTGCAAAAGCTTTTGTTGTGTGTGTGTGTGTGTGTGTGTGTGTGTGTGTGTGTGTGTGTGTGTGTGTGCTTCTTTTGGTTTAAGTTTTAGAAGATCACCAATATCTATTGTTGAAATCTGATAACATATTGGAGGGCACCTATAAATATCCCTTTAGTAGAATATTTAAATTATTATCTAGTTGTATATGGTCGTTTTGAGTTTTTAGACTCAAAATTAGTCCAAATTTGATTCTCAAAGGACCTGGATGATTAAGGATTAGAGATGGATGTAACGAGATGTGTCATGTTCTTATGACACTTATTTTGTGGCCAAAATATATTTAGTATGTTTTTGAGAGTCTATGAACATGGTTTAAAGGTTTTTTATACATGGTGAAAATAGGCTTCTAAAAGGAGTCTAAGTGACCAAATTGATAAATTTGTTGGAGAATAGAATGGGAAGTAGTGTTTCCATGTTTTATTGACATTATTTGTGGAAGTTATAATATTTATAGCCTACAGTGGTTGTGATTATGGAAGAAACAATATTTGTAGGTTGCAATGCCAGTGATAGGTGTGACAATATCTGTAGATTGAGATGGTATCTGACGATAGTGGATCCAACTTGGTAATGATTTGAAATAAAGATCCACAGGGTGATGAAGAAGGAAGTCGGTGCATCCACTAAGGTTAAAGCATAGCGTAGGTTGGAACATGCTCTTCATAGAGATTGGATCCTCAATTAGGTTAGAGCCTAGAGTAGGTTGTATCCCACTCATCACAGAGGTTGAAGCCTCAACCATGTTAAATCCTAGAGCAAGGTAGAGCCCACTCATCAGAGAGGTTGGAACCTTAATCATGATGTAGTCTATAGTGAGTTGTTCCTTGCATAGTTCAAGGTTGGCACCTCAATTAGATTATAGCCTTTTCCAAGTGGCAACTGAGATTTCTTGTGGGTAGTTTCGTCCAATAGGTTGTAGCCTACAAATATATGTAAATAATTGAGGATAAAGAAGAAAAAGATTTGTGCTTTTCTCTTGTATGGGTTTCAACATAAAATTCTTGTGTCTCTTTGGGATGTGATGGATTCTTGATATGTTATTCATATGATGATGCATTATTATAGTTGATGATATAACTCTTATGGTTCATTTCTATATGTTTGTATGATTATGAAAAGTCATGAAATGTTAAAAATGATCTCACATTAAATCACTCCCCCCTTCTCAGTGTGACCTCTGGGCCAACACATGCACCTTTTCTCAGATGTTTATCCTTCTATGACTTGACAAGCACATCTTCCAAGATTCCAACTCTAATCAATGAAACTTTTTTCTTACAAACAAGTAGGAAAACAACCTTCCAAAACTTTTCAAATAGTATATTGTTATTTATAAAATATGTTTAATTAATAAATTGTATCTAATAAATTGTTGAAGAATAATGTATATGAAAACATGAAATGGGGAGGGGGAAACAACATAGGTGCATTGAATTAATCAAAAGAAACATCGATAGAATTTATTAACCAAGCTTCCTTGACATGGTTGTTGGTTGTCTCTTCTTTCTTAGCCACATCCTTCCTTGACCCTCACAAAGATGTATAGGTAGCATGCACAAATGCTAAAGGAAATACAATTTTCATCAACATTTACCTACATAATAGTTCTCTCCTCTATCCTTTTTCATACCTTATATAGATGAGGGAGAGGCTATAATGGGATGAGTGGATGATTTTGAATGATTTAGTGACCTAGATAATCCTTGATATTAAAGGCTAGTTCATGGTGATGCATACGAGGTGTCTATCCCATCATATTCAAATTCTCCTTGGTATTATCGACCTTGAGGGTTGATAAGATGGTCACATGCACTCAATAGTGAAACTAGCTAAGTTCTCATGATGTAAAGAGTCAAAACAAGGATTGATCACATCTTGTCTTTAAGAAAGGGTATGAACAAGATCAAATCTAATATTTGACAAAGGGAAAGAGTGTAGTGTCTCAACATATATTTTAAATGTTTCCTCAAAGACTCAAGAGCATGAGTTTTAAGTCTGTAAAAAAAATGTATGATGATAATAAGGTCAATGATGAATCCAAATGTGATGTTCAAGATAAGAAGGTTGACTGATATTAGTATGTATAATACATATGAGTTTCTTTCAAGGTCCTTGATGATGTTGTGATTTCAACAAATTCTAGAAGCAATAACATTGCTTCCATTCGCTACATTCAATAGCAATAATAACATAATGGGAGTGAACCAATTAAGGAGCTTCTCAACCTACCAAATGAAGCACAATATACCATATGCCAAGAAGTACCATTAATTTCTACAATGAGAATAATTTGGTTAATCTAATGTAATACCTTAGCTCATTTGATGTCAAACTAAAAAATGATAGTGACATCACTACCCATGCCTCCTCTATGCCTTTACAACAAAAATTCAATGTAGTTATGGCTAGTTACAATTGTTTGTAAAAGGACAAATGTATTTGGCTACATAATCTTGGGCTTCTATGTAATGTTTAACTTTAAATGCTTTTATCCCAATGGTTTACTAGATTCATATTTTCAAATAATCCAAGGAGTATATGGAGATAAAACCATATAACACATATGGATATAAATAGGAGGGGTGTAAGAAGGATGCAAGCAATAAAGAATGAGGAAAAAGCAGGAAGGTGGTGGTGGTGGTGATAACAAGGATGATGGTGGTGAGGAGGATTATAGAAATAATTAAAATAGAGAGGGGATGATGATAATGGTGATGATGACTTGGCCACAACCTCAATTTTGTCTCTATAAAAAATATATTTTTTTACATAATTGAGATTAACTATTAAGATTTTCATAATTGATCAATGCTCTATGATCAATGATTTTCAATGTTTAAGAAGACATAATTTTGTAACTATCTATTCAATTATGTGATCATTCATGTAATTAAAGATATGATTAAAGGATACGTACCAATTTAGAAGGTGTTATAAGGTATTTGAAACCATGCAATTGAGTTATTAGCCTTGTAAAATGTAATTTTTTAGACTCTAAACATGGGAGGTAAAATCTAATTTCTTAGCCTTCTAAAATCTAATTTGTTGGACTATTTCCATGCATGTCTTCATCTTTACAGTCACTTTAATAATTTATACCTACTAAAGTATATTTTTTAATATTTTTGAAGCTATAAAATGAATCTAAATCCTAATAAACACAGAAATCATTCTTTAATACGACTACTTATTTCAAAACATATCTAGTGAAGATTCAAACATTATAGTGCAACATAATGAAATAAAATATGTAATTGATTGTATTTATTCTCTATTTATCTACTTGGGAGAAAAAAGTGAAATAAATGCAGGGAGAAATCCAAAGGGAAGAGTAATTTCCAAAGGTATTTCCATCTTCGAGAGAGGGATAGAAAAGCAATTTATTGCATATCACAAAGAATATTTCAAAGAATGCGAAAGAAAATATATTCCTTTGAAATATCATTCAATATTCCCACTCCCTTTCCCATGGTTAGATAAAAGAAAAGGCTAAATCCAATGAGGAAAGAAGTGGAAGATTACACTACAAATAAATTAGGCCATCTAATAAGTGGAAGAATAGAAATATTGAGGGATCAAAAATGTGTTTTATGTAATACTTGTGGAACTGAAAGGTTGTGATTTGAGGGTATGAAAATTATATCAATCCCACAAAAAGAAAATAATTTGATAAAGAAGAAATCTTTAGTCTAAATTTAATCTATGTGGTATATCACAACACTAAGTACTTATAAATAGAATGAATGATGATTGTTTTTCTTCATTAGTGGTTGGAAACGAAAAAGGATAAATCTAGCCAATATAGTAGTGAAAGATTAAAATATTTGTGGATTAATCTAGATAGGAAATGGAGAAGTAGTGATACTGAAGGATCAAAATTATGCTTTGAGAAAATCTAAATCCTTAGGGAACTTAATTCTTGAGCACTAATATGGGATAGGTGATATATCACAACACTGTGCACTTAGTAGTAGCTTAAATGGTGGCCATTTTTTTATTCAATTAGTGTATTAGCTTGAACATTAAAGGGAAGAGATGGGATATTGGCAGTATGTATTCTTTCCTAATGACTTCTATGGTTCCCCTCATTACATTTCGTAGACTACACTATTTTCAATGATCAATTGGGACCCCTAGGAAGAATGATGTTAGAATTGTGTGCAATTTCAACAACAATTTCATAATGTGCTATTTTTTTATCAAACATATTGTCACAACATTATTATGATGTTAGCAGGATTCTACACATGTTATACACTAATTTAATGTGACATGACACAAACACAATTCCTATGATGTGTGACAAATTCTAACAATGTAAAAAAAAAGTGAGAAAAGAAACTACAACACTAATTGGTGTAACTATGACATAAGATAAAAAAATATTTTTTTAATGTCTATAAGTATCATGGATGTTATGCAAAGTAGACACAAATTCAATGCAAAATTCACATTGTAGAATCATAATGCACCCTCACTGAAAATTTGAAGATAATAAAATTGGTTGCGGCAATGAGAAAAATGATTATACATAGCCATATAATGGTAGTGTTAAAGTCACTTTAGTCTGCATGTGTAAATGATCATTAATCTCTTTTGATATAACTATACATTCAAGCACTACATCAAGATGAACACATGATTTCAAAAATACCCCTCACAAGAATTGAACCTTACCTATCAATGATAAACTCCGCACCTTTTATCAATAAATCCAACCCCTTTGAATATCTTATGTATATAAAAAAATAGAAATCTATATCCCTAATTAATCATATATAATTTAAAACTCTAAATATTTAATTCCAATAAAATAATTCAATATACAAATTTATAATCAAACAATCTAACCATTATTAACATTTTTTTCTTTTTCACTGAAACGGGTATGATTTATTAATTTGAAGAATAGATTGGACTTATGCCATGGCAGCCATCAATACATTACTTCTATTTCTGTTTCTTATACTGTTACAATATTCAGGATCCTCATGGATTATCGGGGTGAATAGAGCTTTCGCCATTTATGAGGAGTTGTCCTTTCCCAAGCGTGCAGCCTTTATTCGCCATCAGATCTGCTTCAATGTTCAAGCTTCTGAGAATATGGAGGAATTTGTAGGAATCGAAGTCCAGCAGGACTCTCTTTAATCTGTTCAGAGATTTGTTGAGACTTGCATTGTTAAATAGATTACCCATGTTTAAAATCTTTATTAAGATCTTTGAGTCTCCAAAGACTTGGAATTCTTTATCACCTGTATCTCTGGCTATTTGACAAGCTTTAAGGAGACCTTGGATCTCTACCTGATTGTTGGTTTTCTGCCCGATGCGCCAGCAAAAACTATCCCTTCTTGTGCCATCTGAGACATAGATGACCCCTCAAACTCTTGTTGTCCCAGGATTGCCTTTGAAAGCAACACACATAATAATAAATAATATCACACTATCATTCTTTACTTTTTAAAATTTCAATAATAAACCATTCTTTACTCTCAAACATATTATCACAAAACTTATAAGAAACATCACAATACAATATAATTTCTGCCTTTCAAAATTTCAAAAAATTGTGACCGCCGACTCTCAAACATATTAGCACGAAACTACATCAGCATGCTAATACACATCTATACCCACTATCAAATGGTGAGGACTATCCAACACCTAAATCACATTTCTACTTGTCGTGGCAACTAATTTCACTTAATAAACTCTAACAACGAACTCATTCAATGAATATTTGACTAAACATCTTTTTTTCAATTGATATTTGCTTACCAATAACATAATCATATTTGTATATATAGTTATCATATATCAAAAGTTTCATTTTCCATTATATATGCTCGTCAATTTTATAATTACAATTAAAAAATTATTATAAATTGAAATTTTATATCTATAATTAAAATTGATTAAATCTAATAAAAATTAAAAATAAAAATAAACATAAATGTAATAATGAAACTTTAGGAACCCTAAGTTTAACCAAAAAAAATTACCAAAATATATTATTGATTAATAATAATCCATTAACTAATATTAATAATGTTACTGTTTTATTAATGAATTAATAATGCATTGTAGCTAACTCATAAAAATACGAAAGTTATATATATCCTCTATTGATAATATTATTATAAATCAAAACTAAATATATTTATTATTAATTATTTATAATAGTGTTATAAAATCAAAATCAACAATTTTTATTATTAATTGTGTGAGAAAGTAAAAAAGGGAAAATATATTATTATAAATATGAAATATTGTTATAGAAAAATAATATTATAATAGAATTAATAAAAATATTATTTTAAATCATTTCTAATTAAATCTACCGTTTTTTTCCTAAAAGTAAAGCTTGCTATATTAATTTGCGTTTTGTAAAGCTGGTCATATTCAAATTTGTTATTCTTCTTTATTACAAATTTATTTATTTGTTCTTTACTATAAAAGTAAAGCTTGTTATATTAATTTGCGGTTTGTAAAGCTGGTCATATTCAAATTTGTCATTTTTCTTTATTACAAATTTATTTATTTATTTATTTCAAATATGAAAGGTCAGAACTCTTTATTCAACTGCTTCGTGTCGTTCTCCATATTTCAGATGGTTCCTTTTCATTAAGTGCTGAAATAACTGCACTCAAAGCTTTGACCAGATCATCCAAGTGACCTATCAGAATTTGCTACATGTCTGCGGGAGTCATTTCCTCTCCTCTGCGCATGCTCTCCTCCACTACAAAAAAGAGTGAATGATCTTCAATCTGCAAATAATTAAAAGCAAGACGTTTGAAAGCAGGGAAAGCACAAAAAGAGAGGTATCCTACTGCATCTCAGCAATAAAGGGTCGAGCCTAAGAAGAGAATAATTGATCCCGTAGTTTAAGGAAGTTGAAGAGTTGTTTAAAAAGTTATAGAAATTTTGGTTATATTTAGAGAAAATCTAGTAAAGTTTTTTGTAAATTTAAATTATAGTTGTTAAACTTCAAAATTTTAAGTGTTTTAAGTGTGTTAGACGTTTTTGATGGTACTGAATCCATTTCCACCATCCCAAACACTATTCAAATATTGTCTCTACAAGATTTTTTTGAAATTTTTTACCCAAATTCCAACCACTTTTGACAATCTATACAATTCCTTCATCTCATTAAACAACTCTATAATTCATTCCTCTCTACTGCATAACTTGTCGGCTGCATACCTAAAAAAGTAAGTCAGTTTGCGCTTCTCATTAAAATTATTACCCCAAGTTTTATGAATATTTTTTTAATAAATTAAAGATGGGAGCCAATCGAAAACTATTGACATTATTTGCTATAACTTTTTATATATAATATTTAATATTAATAGGATATATCAGTTGGATCCTGTATTCCAATAAAAAAGATTTCCAAAATTATCATGATTATTTATAAAAATTTGAAATTTTTTTGGAAATTTTTTAAAATCTAATCACTCAAATTTTATACTATAAAATATATTTAGCTTAAAAATAAATTAAATTTTTATAGACGTTATATATAAAACAATAGAAATTTAAAATATTTTACAAAATATCTCCATAGTTTACATTCCTAAATTTTAAATAAATTTTTATATCTTTAAAATTTCATTAAATTTCTCATACTCAATTCCAATATAAACTATGCGTTCAACATAATTAAATATTTTTAATGTTAATCATTTCTCTTTAACAAATAAATAATTCCATTCGGCCTAATTAAATGTTTTAGTTATAATCATTTCTCTTTAAAAGTATTGTAGGCCTTCACAGAAGCATCCAAATCCCAAAATAATATGACTAAATATGTCGAGTATAGACTATATCTCATAAATATACGTGGTAGTTGGCTGGCATTCATCTTAGGCCCTTCTGGGCGATCCTGCTCGATGGGTTAATTAATAAAACAATATGTTACCATAACAATCTTGGTGACTATATCATGCAATGTCATATTTGAAATAACATATTGTAGGGGACGTTTAGACATTTTTATATAAAAAATTGTCAATCTCTCCATAATTGCTGAACTTCATGCCGCCCTGTTCATTAAAAGAAAAATATATATTTGAAAATACCAACTCAAAATTTATATTATGAGAAAGTGTTGGAGAGATGCACAGCAAACAAATAAACACACAGCAGAATATCAAGCACATATGACACAGTTTTTAACGTGGTTCACCCAATCAATCTGGGCTACGTCCACCAAACATAGGCATCAGGAATTTATTAATCAAAACAGGAGATTACATAGTGAAAACCTTATAAAACTCTCACCCTCTTAGCAAACCATCCGAATGTTTGCCTGTTATATAGCATAGAGAATCTAACAGCTTCATCAACTCACTCACATCAAATATAGGAGGCATTAACTCCCTCCCAACAACCTGGAGTTAATCTAGGACCTGAATTCTATTGTTGTCATCAACTGAGATTTTTCCTATTTTGCTCCAAACAGGGAATCTCAACAATCTCCACCTTGACAACAATTCGCCTGATTCCTAGTTATTATTATTTTATCTTTTCTGCAAGCCAAGAGAAGCCAAACACCAACGTAGCTTCTCCAACAAAATTGGTTTCGTGAACATGTCTGCACAGTTCTCCTTTGTATGCACATTTTCAATAGAGACTCCCCTTTCAGTGATAACCTGTCTTACAAAATGGTATTTAATTGGAATATGCTTTGATTTACTATGATAGGCCGGATTCTTAGCCAAATGTATTGCACTTTGACTATCACAAAGTAACCTGATGTTG